>SJJU01006931.1:0-10451 GCA_012932125.1 Conopomorpha cramerella
TTTGATGCAAGTTCGCAGGAAATCGTAACAAAAATCTGAAATGAAATACATTTATTTTTCATCGTTTTTTTTTATTTTCTATTACATACAGAAATATACATACGTTAGTATAACACAAAGTTTGATGAAAAACCTTTTTGATTTTAAAATAAAAAAGAAGTAAACGTCCCCGTTTCGAATCAATCCCTACTTTCCCCTTTACAATATTATTAAGGTAAATATTTTTTAAGGGTAAGGCAGAGGTATCATATATCAGCCACAACATTTTACCATGAGTGTAATGACCGCATGAGTGTTATGATCATTATGATTCCATTATCTACGTGTAACTTTGAACGGGTTAATTGAACTTCCGACTACGACCGCGTAGTCTCATTAATTTAGCTACGGCGTAGACGAATTTCGGTGAATAGATAAAAATCGCGTAGCTCGTAGCATTTTGTGATAATCTTTGAACATCTTTTACATGAACAAGGTTATTAACTGACCTATGGCTCTAGAAACTGCACTTGGCAATACCAACTGAAGTTATTCCTATTTATATACCAATACTAGCAAACCCGGCGAACTCCGTTTCGCCACCAGATGGCTTCGATTCATTTTCCCGTCTTTCTGTTGATGGTTTTCTTAAATTTTCTTTGCTATAATAAACCTTACGGAGCCTGAGACCTTTCCAACAAATGCAAAACCGTGGAAATCGGTTCGTGCGTTCTGGAGTTATAGCGTCAGGGAGGAAAACCCGACTTATTTTTATATAGTAGATTATAAAGAGGAACGGTTAGATTTTTTGTTTGTTTGTTTGAATTGAATTGGTTCCGAAACTACTGGACATATTTGAAAAATTCTTTCACTGTTGGAAAGCTACATTATTCCTGTATAACATAGGCTATATTTTATCCCCAAATTCCCAAGGGAACGAAAAAACGCGAGTAACACCGCGCGGTACAGCTAGTTAGATATTTTTTTTGGTGTTTTTTCTTAATGTTTCTGCGTTTCAAGGAAGTACGCGATAGTACAGTAGTTTATTTTAATTTATTTAATAATTAACATACCTATCATGTTCATAAAAACACAGTCGTTTCTATAAGTAGGCATATAGTACAATAATAACAACTTAAGCTCATACGAGTAGATATACAGAGCTTTCATACTTGGAGCTTTATATAACGTAGACGCCTTCTGCCGGTAATATTATGTATACGAACGGCACAAAGGTATACAATTTTTCCATCGGATACCTCGTTTTCTTGGCAATTTTTTGACACTTGTCATGCAAATAGCACATTCGCATCAAAATAAGTTTGGGGTGGCTTTAACCCCACCGCGCCTTCATCCTACCTCCCCACGCATGGTCGCAGAGAGCGTGGCTGACAAACGATTCTAGAACCTCATATATTTGACAAGAATGGACATTAAGACGCAGTTTCCCGTGAATGTGTCCTCGTACGGCGGTTACGATACCTTTACCCTTTTATAAGACATGAAATGTACCTCTTTGCGGATTTCGTGACAATAAACCTATACCTACTTTGTTTTGAGTTTGTTTTCTCATTTTTTTTTTCAGAGAAAATATCTTATTGTTTATCGTATATGCTTCCAATAATGGGTTAAAAATATCCAAGAATTTTGTACTTTTTTCATCGAGAGAGTTGTCGAGGACACGAGAATATGGCTAAATCTCAAACAAAACTAGACTAGGAAGCTGCGTAACCTTAAGTCTGTCTCTTTTCCACCAAAATGTACGGAAAATGATGTATTTCTGGATCAAAACTGTTACTTTTACTACTAATTCAATTTTTGGATCCAGATATACCTTGATACGCAGTAAGGGACAGCAGATATTGTCTCTCTTTCACTCCTGTCATTTTAGGATTCCAACTCTGTTTGGTTTTGGTCTTTTTCTTTATTTTGTATTGCAAATATTTTTAACTAAGAAAGAAAAGTTGTGAATGTTAGAGGCACCTATCTAGTATTTTAACCTTGTATTCAGTAATTGCAACTGGCTGGTTGTAAATAAAAATAATAATAAATACAGACAAAAAAAGAACAAATTTATTCCTATTTCAAACTAGATTCCTTACAATCCGACCCATTCTTGCTTCTTACCGTCATTTTAATGTACACAATATCAACTTTGAGGCCTTCGCACGTTGAAGAGTTCTCCAACGAAACGGTTCATACGAAAGTGGTCAAAGTATTGACTGAAAAGATGTCATGTGTGTAAGATTGTGTTCAACCCCATCTCAGCATTTTGCATGTAAGGAACGTATAGGAGGGTTAGGAAACTGGTGTATGTTGCGTGCGTGTGTGTGTGTGTCTGTACGTATGTGTGTGTGAGCGCTTGTTATCCAGTCATTCTTTCTCGCATATTTCCCATTCGTTTTGACAGGAGCTCTGTTGGGACGGGGCTAAATGTATGTGGTTGTAGCTGACGTTTCTCACTTGTAAGAAATTTGTTAGTTGGCTGGGATATTTTTACACATGTCACAGAGCCCATGCAGACTACAGATTTTTAGTCGGCATGTAGTTTTGTCGGGCGCATAATTAATATGAACATGATAATCGTTCAGCGCATTATACCTCTCATACTGACTATGAGCTCGATTGTTTAGTCTGCCGATAGTTTAATCAAATGTCTAAATTTATTTATTTATTTATTTGACACGTACACTTACATATACAATTACAAAATAAAGAAAATTGACAACAAGGAAAAACAAACACAGAAATTAATAAGTAAAAATTGTCCGGTTTGACGTGGCAAATGCAAAAGGGCTCTGATTCAGCGTGTGCTGGGAGTGACGTGGATTAACACAACACTCTCAGCGCTGATCTTCCATCAGTACCCGAAGTCAGAGGTACGGTAAATGTCTGTGGTCTGCGGGGGCTCTTAGAAATATTTTCAAAATCACACGTTCTTGGTTCCCTTGGAATATTTGTCGATATGATAAATTATTAAGATACATTAACATGGATTCAATATCAAATGCAGATGAACAGCATCCACTTTTATTTATATAATACAAACACTTCATGCCTTTTTATCCCAAAGTGGGGTAGGCAGAGGCATTTGCTTAGAAATTACTGACTAGACAGTTGCCGAGACACACAGTTTAATTTAGTCCACAATTTTAAATATCAAAAACGTTTAGTATCCAAAGTCTTCCTACTTACGTTCCAAAGACTAGGCCATAATAAAGTCTAATATGTAATCACTTATTCGTCTCGATATTTGGCAAGCAATATATAACCAAAAGTGAGAACGCCTTTATAGCAATATCTAAACAAATTCCACGTACGACCTCATACATTTCCCTCGCCGATGCACCCCACTGAAGGGCCTTGTTACTGAACCGATCGAACGGTCTCAGCATCAGCTGATCACACCAGACCAGTGTCGTCTGACCTCTGAATCCATAAACAATTGCACACAACCAAGGCTCAACATGGAGACATTCTGTGTAGGTCCACAAAGGTAATCTTCGATAGACTTGCAGACGTGGAGTATAGCAAGCCTCAATAGTTGGGTCTCGGCTATTTCTGATGTACTGAATCATGTTTTTGGTATTATTGTGTGCTCCGTAGACTTATATGTATACCTACGTATATATTTATCAGTGGCACTGGCTTTTACGACAAGGTAGTAATCCCCAAGGATTGACACCTATGTATAGGTCACTTGTCTTTATGAAATATAGGTACCTACCTATCTACTCACCCGCAAAACACAGGACCTACGTTAGCCTATGTCGTGAGTACAACAAACAAAGATCTAGCAATAACTATATTATTAGGTCGGGTAGCCAAAATACTAAGGTAGGCAGTGTCTTTTTGCCTATATGGTGTGCACGCCACTGATATTTACTTATGTATATCTCGCGATTTCAGCGTGTAATATATATTTTACATTAGCTGTCCCGGTAACCATTTCCAAAGGCCAAAATTAGCGAAATCGGTCCAGCCGTTCTCGAGTTTAGCAAGACAAATAACAATAGATTTTTATACAATACCTAGAGAAATATATATCTTTATTTTTAGAGTTTGAGCTGTGGTCTAGTTGTTCGGATACTTGACTCGCAATCGGGAGGTCGCGGGTTCGAGTGCGGCTACTGGACGGGTTAAATACGCTTGGTGAATCGTGAAGTGCATATATCTATATTTTTAGTGGTAAACTTGGTTTAGTGGAAAATTATTGCATTTTGAAATTGAGTAAGTGTAGTTAATATTTACATTTTATATTAGGTATATAAAGAAATCGCTCTAAAAACTGTAAACATTTAGTGATGTATACAGTTCCGTAGATCTAGTGCAATTTGCAATGAGATTTAGTTCAACTCGTTATGTTCCCGGAAAGTGGGGGATATAAATACGGACGGGAAAAGGTATACAGTTTTTTTTTAAACTCTGACCCATACAATGTACAAGGCGGCGTGAAGACGAAGTTCTTTCGCTGAATCCGTTTGAAAACGAAACTGAAACAAATGGTGTAATTGTAACAGCAGTGATGGGAAATATTCTATGAAATTTATCGATGAAATAACAGAGTTTTTTAAGGTTCCTGTCGATGGTACTATTATAGAGCTTAATATATACTTATATTGGAAGATTCAAAATAATGAAGACATAAAGTGATCGGACCTTGACTTCTACCCATACTGAAGTAATGTATCTTTGTGAACCATAAACTTGGATAGAGACTAATGTCTGCGATGTAATTTTTATGTATGACAATTGTACTGACAGTCACTAGCTACGTAAGGAGTTGAATAAAATGTACCTCGTCTACGTAATTACATTCCAGTAATTGAATCTACTATAAGTACAACAGAGGTAAGCTGAATGCTTATCTTTGGTTAATATCGCGCCGTAATAATACCCAGGTTAAACTATAATACAACTGTACGTAGTAACAGACTTAGTATAGTACATTACAATAAATATCACTATATCTTCAGGTGTGAGATGGTTTTACTTCCCACATAAAATGAACTCAACTAATTTATCTTTCAAACGTAAAAAGACAATAAAATGCATTTCATTTATTATTTTAAGTTACTATGTGCAATGCCCTAACAGGGCCCATACAAATGTAGAGCTCAATAAAACTTTGTTTGACACAATAAAGAATACTGAATACTGAAACTCAAAATTAAAACTATCGATATCGTTGTAAAACACGACCATCCCATCACTAAACCTTCTTCGGTCGGAAGTGAATTGTGTTGAACCGTGCAATCGTTCCGACTTCACAACAAATGTAGTAGAATTTTGTTTGTGACGTGTCTTCATCAATTACTGAGCTGAACTATATAGCGACGGGATAAAAAGGTTTTTACTCTTGAAAAAATATAAGTGCTGTATGTTACCTCTCTTTTTGGCACGACAGAAACGTCTGTTTGTTTGTTTGAAAGGAACGTACCTATGTGACGTTTATAATTTTTTTCTAGAGCTTTCGAAGGTTTTAATGTTTGTTGAAAGAAAAACTTAACGGAATATGGTGTACGGAATATACTGTGTACTACCTATTACAGCTTGAAATAATATTTAATTTGAATCTAAATTGGAAAAAAGTTAGTCATCATCATCATCAGCATCAGCCACTTTGGTGTAGTGGTCAGCATGTCGAACCGTAGAGTCGTGGGTTCGATTCCCACCGCTAACAGGTGCTTAGGTGATGAGCTTTTAAGTACTTGTTGGACGTGTCTGGGTGTTTTATTTATATAAGTATGTATTTAAATGAAAAAAAAATATATAAGTAAATATATTTCGTTGTCTTATTTCCATAACATAAGTGCTTTAGCTACTTACACACACATTTTGTTTTGTTTCACTTTTGTTCTAACTGTGCGATTGAGTAGGTATATCTATCTGTTATAAAAACATCCGTTATACAGTTCTACGTTTACTTGGATTACAAGGTTTCTGAGCCCTAAATGTTGTAGTGTATTATTGTAAACGAATGCTAGATACTAGAATAATGCTTACATTAATATATCTCTTGATAAACGGGACAGTTAAAAAGAAGTAAAATAAAAAAAAAGAAAATACACTTCACGCGTTTTCATCCCAAAGCGGGTTAGGCAGAGGCACTTGCTTAATAAGCAAATGCCCACGGTTCACCGAGCGCATTTAACCCAACGTGACAGGGGGTGACCCCATCGCCGTTATAGGGTTCACACACCTTGTGGTGTGCGTGTTTCACCGTACGAGCGTTGCGTTGCGTACATAGGATCTGAAAAAAAGTCCCATTGGTACACGTCCAGTAGCCGGACTCGAACCCGTGACCTCCCGGTTACAAGTCAAGTATCCGACCAACTGGACCACAGACGCTCCTTAAAAAGAAGTACTTATCTATATTTGTAAGAGATAAATATTAACCTATAGTTCCACATTGTAACCACAACAGCATAGCAACTATTAACTAATTAAACAATAAACGTTACCCACCACTTTATTCCAACGATGTTATACTAAACTACAAACGCCGTAAAACAAAACCTATCATACCGTCACAGAATTACGATTCATTATCCCTTGGCGAAGTGCGTTGCGTGGGAGAAACTATCGTGAAGGGGTAGAACCGTCACGTTCCACTGCGCACCACTCCGCGCATAATAACAAAGATGGCCGACCTGCGGAAAAATGACGCCATTTTGTTTTTCGCACGACACGGTGACGTGACAATAGTGAAAATTGGCTATAATTAATTTGTTAGCTGTTTTAATTATTAATTTATTCAAGTGTAGTCACGCCCGTTAGGCTATTATTCATTCCCGGGGAGGATTAAATCAAATCATGTAGGTTTGGTTGAAAACGTCTGAAGAAATAATTATCGTGATTATTGTCAATTACGTACAATGTTGTTTCAATTACAATGATTTCGTGATTTGCATTTGGTATTTTTTTACCATTAATTTATTCGCATCCATAATGTGATTTTTTTGTATGTTATACCTCAGTAAATTGTAGGGGCCTGCAGTGCAGGAGTATGTTGATGAAATTGTATAATTCTGAAAATTTCATTATAATAAATAAATTTACCGGGACATTTTTACACACGGTCACCTGACCCCAAAGTAGAATATCCTGTACTATGGGTGCCAGAGACTGATATATTTACATACTTTTAAATACATACATAGATAAATAAAACACCCAGACGCACACAACAAATGCCTCAGATCATCACTAAAGCGTTATGTCCGTGGCGGGAATCGAACCCGCGACCGTCGTCCTGGAGGCAGATCTCCTGACCGCTAGTCCATGCCATTATATTTAAAACCGGTTTCTTTTAATCAGCTATTTTATTGCGTGATATTTATATGTGTTATGTACACTAAATAATGTGTGACTCGGATTTTTTGCACACGAGTGTACATATTTTCTGTACTATATCCCAATTTCATATGCATCTAGTTCTAGAACTTTGTTTTAAATCTATTCTTGAGATTGTACTAATGATATAACCCAAGTAATAAGGTCTTATAGTAATATTATTGTTCTCGTTATGTGAAAGGGATAGCGCTACACGAGTGGTATAACACTGTCTCTCTCACACAGCGTAAACAATATTACTTGAAGTCTTCATGGTACGGGGCCTGGAATAAAATGTTCACAATTTCTTCTCTTCTTTTTCAGATTAATATGCAGCAACGGAGAATTCTTCGGTTTCCGTGGTTCAACTAAAATATCGTCAAGGAAATGGTCAATTGGTCAATTTGCATTCAAATGTCCCGTTCAGTTCATCCAAAAATCATGATCAAAATAGTTCATATTAAAAGTTTAAACTGGATATCACGGCGCAAAAGTTAAACAAAGATAAAATCTTTTAATACAGAGTGTAAAAGGACCCCGAGCAACGGTCCTAGAAACGTTGCTGGGCTCGTCAATATAAACAACTTTTGCTACTGAATACAATGCGGGGAATATTTGTTTAATTTCCCCGCACTGTAGCTATACCTAGTAAAAATAGTTCAAGCTAAAAATGTTCTTGATCCCTAGACACTTTTGATGTGTGTAGACAAATGTTTACCTTCAGATGACATTTTGTATGGGGATAGAAATTTATTTTTTCATTTTCCCACATTGTCGCCGTAGTAAAAGTTGTTCATATTTACACGAGCCCAACAACTTTTCTAAGACCATAGCTCGGGATCCTTTTACACTCTGATAACATGATTTAAAAGTGTTCATGATTTGTGATGAAAACTGTCAATAATAATTGCAAACTTAGCAGTTGGCCATTTCCTTCATGGTTCTACATACCTAAATAAGTGTACATAAAAACACACATCAAAAGTGTCTAGGGACCAAGTACATTTTAGAAGATTGCAATCAAGAATATATTTTACAAAAACTGAATTCATTTATAATTAATTCAAAATGTGGTGTTAAGTCATTGATACAGGCATCAATATCAGGTAGGAGACCAATCCAGAAGATTAGATTTGATTTAAATAAATTAGATTTTTTAGAGGTAAAAATGTTCTTGATCCCTAGACATTTTTGATGTGTGTATCATAAGGCATAATAATTTTAGTAGTTCCATCTCACTCATTTAGTAATCAGATAAAGACAGTAGTATAAAATCTGTACAAGTACAGACTTATGTGTAGCAAAAAATCTAAAGTATTGTGTATGTGAGATAAGAAAGTATTTAAGTTGATATATTTATATATAGGTCGCGGGTCCGATTCCCGCCACGGACATAATGCTTTGGTGATGAGCTGAGGCATTTGTTTTGTGCTTGTCGGCGTTTTATTTATCTATGTATATATATTAAATATGTATGTGTAAGTATATCAGTCTCTGGGACCTAACCTAACCTGTACTTAGTACAGGTTAGTTTACCTGGTAGAAATCGCTATGAGCGATAAGGTCGCAATTTGCGATGTTTCCATTGTAATTATTTACATTTGTAATGTTCAGTGTGCAATAAAGAGTATATTCATTCCTTCACTCTGGCTTAGGGTCAGATGAACGTGTGTAAAAATGTCCTAAGTTATAAAAAAAAAAAGATATAGACTAAGGGCCTTACTGATAATGACAGAATTGCTATTTAGAAGATACACAAAGCTCAACTTAACTTGTCAGTTGTATGTCAAATACGGAATAACCAGTTCAAGAAGACCTGTAATAACCGTTGTATAAGACACAACGTGTTTATTGGTAAGGGGGTAAACAATTAGTAAAAACGTTAATTTTGGAGTTTTGTTTCTAAAAATTTAGTAGTATTTTTGGATAGAAATATAGATACCGAAACCACGCGAATGAAATCGTGGGGCGTCTACAAGTTATTAATAATTTAAGCAAACCGAATTGTCAACGACTTCTCACAGCACTTGCATTGTTACATTAATAAAATTAAATATAACAACCATTCCAATCTAGTTTCATTTTACAACAAACGCGGTAAGATTGCGTTACCCAGCGCGACATTATGCAAAATTATTTATAATGCAAATGCAAAATAATAAATCAAAAAAACCCCTAACAATTGTTATTCAAATAAATTCCCAGGTATTTCGCCGAGGTATCTTGACCTTATATTTCTAACAAAAACTACTATTAGATAGCTCAAGTGAATTTAATGTTAAGAAAGGGTACGCAAATTGACTGGCTATTGTTAAACCAATTTCTGACACTTTCTTTTTAAACGCGTAGTTTAGAATGGGGTTAGTTTAGTTATAAACTTAACCATTTGAATGTACACACACCTGCGCTGCGGTACGAAGATTGGCAGCCGTCAGTTGAAGGGTTAGATAAAAAAAACCGTGCTGCATCTCGTGAGATAATATCGAAGCCCTTTTCTTAAGTTGTTCGGTTGATTTGTACTGATATTCGCATTAAGTTACAAGTAAGTACACACATCAAAAGTGTCTAGGGATCAAGTACATTTTAGAAGATTTGCAATCTTCCATGATTTGTGTATATGAAAACTGTCAACAATAATTGCAAACTTAGCAGTTGGCCATTTCCTTCATGGCTCAACATAAATACACATATCAAAAGTGTCTTGGGATCAAGTACATTTTAGAAGATTGCAATCAAGAATATATTTTACAAAAATTGAATTCATTCATAATTTATTCAAAATGTGTGATAAGTCATTAATACAGACATGGGGAATTAGGTAGGAGACCAATCCAGAAGATTAGATTTGATTTTAATAAATTAGATTTTTTTCGAGCTAAAAATGTTCTTGATTCCTAGACACTTTTGATGTGTTTACTAATCAGTGGCGTGCCCACCATATAGGCAAAAAGACACTGCCTACCTTAGTATTTTCACTACCCTACCTACTAATAGAGTTATTGCTGGATCTTTTTTTGTTGTACTCACGACATAGGCTAACAAAGGTCCTTGTGGGTGAGTAGATATGTAGGTACCTATATTTCGTAAAGACAAGTTACCTATACATAGGTGTCAATCCTTGGGGATTACTGCCTACC
>SJJU01006938.1:0-12659 GCA_012932125.1 Conopomorpha cramerella
TGCCTTTTAATTTCCTATTAATTATTAATGTCATCGACGAAATGGATTAGTGGTATGTGCGAGACTGTTGTTTTCAATACAATATTCAACACGTTTAGGTAACGATCTTACTGTTGCATTTCGTATTTTCGTTAAAATTTACTCTATGGCTACTTTTAGGTCTTCAACGGTATCATAGTTAATGCCACATGATATGATGTATGTAACAAGTAGAGATGTACAAAACTACATACAGCCATAGAGACAATTTTACATGTCTGAAATTGTTGAATATTGTAACGGTGGTCACTTCAAACACCTACTATGATAAATTAAAGTATGTCAAAACAATGCATTTTATTCATTTTCAACGTCATGTTTCATAAAGACATTTACAGCTTAAGATCTACACAATCGATATTTAAAAAGAAAAAGTGAAAAGTGCAAGTTCATGTTTTCAAAGCCACCGGGTTCGATTCCCGAGCTGAATACAGTTCTTTTTTCAAATAAAGTATGAATGCAGTTTCTCTTTTTATCAATATCGGTGACATGGTTCCTAAGAACAAATCTTCGTATGTCTTATAGTTTCAGACTTTCCCATACTGACCGATTTAAATGAGCCATCCTGTATAGATACAGATTTTGTTATTCGCACCGAACATTCCAAAGACTTCTTCCTACACGTGTTTGTCGTTCTACTGTCGAATTTTATATATGTTTTTTGAGAAATTATTTAGTCGGAAATGAAAACTCATTTCCTTATTCGACATGGCAGTTGATCAGGGGAGAATATTAGAATTCATAATCGAACGGGAGTAAACAAGTAGATCAGTGGCAGATAAGGAAGACTTCAAAATAATGTAGGCAAGTATTTTTTGTGGTAGCAATAAAATGCTGCAGGCCTAGCACGCGCGCCAAGAAAGATAATGACATAGAACAAATACGCGTTCTGATTGGCTGCTATGTCACGCTTCGTGCGACTCAGCTAGTTTCAACAAATCACAGCGGGTTATATGTCTTGTCACTTATTTCTTGGAGCGCTGTGCTAGGGGGGCTGAGGTAGATTTGATTTTAGAAAATCTATACAATATTGAGTGAAAAATTACCCCGAGCAATGGTCTTAGTAACGTTGTTGGGCTCGTCAATAAGAACAACTTTTACTATGGTGTGCATACAAAACAGACATTTTTTTGCCTCCGGAGATTATTAGATTTTTTATGGAGATGAAACATTTTTTTTTCATTTCCCCGCATTATTCCCAAAGTAAAAATTGTTCACATTGACGCGTCCTACAACGTTTCAAAGACCATTGCTCGGGGTCCTTTTACACTCGGTATAAAACTCAGGACTGCCCAAACCCTTAACTCTAGAAAGCTGAAACTTTGCACAAAGGTTCCTTTTATAACTTTTTCGCGAGAAGCGAAAGATTTATCAAAAAACATCCGCTTAGGGGGTAGAAGTTAATACGTGAAAAACGTTAATTTTGACCTCAAACTTGGCGATAGATTTTTTTTTTAAATGAAATTGCTGGGCGTCCACTATTTACTAATAAGTTTAATGAAATTCAAACAATTCAGTTGTCAACAACCATAACTTCTATACTTGAGATTTAGGAAATAATATGAGCAGACAGGCAAGGTGGACTGATGATATGCGCAAGATGGTTGGCAGAAGCTGGATGCTAGAAGCCAAAAACAGATCACAATGAGCAAGAGTCTGTGTTTCCTGCTCAGTACAGTCTGAAGGGCTTTAAGTCGCGGGTGAATAGGTACTTAATAAACAAGTGTGCTCCATCGTAGACCACATCGCTGCTTAACTGATGGCAGGTGATAAAAAAGCAGGACTTTCGATATAGAATTAGTATTTTATGAGTCCACCTTATAGACAAACCATCGCATGTTATTAAGAAGACATTACTGTGTTGGGCATTTATGTGTCTTTGAATTTTACGTTAGCATAGCAATTTTATTAAGAACCTATTAAACATACTCGTACATTTTGTGCCTGTCCTAAAACTTTAGTTTCTACTTAAATTAACATTAACAATCACTTTAAGTGAAACTTTAGCAACCTTGTGATACCTGTATCTATACCTATACCTGTGTCATAATATCATGCTCATCATGATCGAAATCACCGAATGGAGTGAAGAACAATGCAACCGCAATAAGGAAACTCTTGCAACTTCCGGGTAAATTGATTTTTGGCACAATAAAAACGAGAAATCGTCTAATAAACGAACCTGTTCTGATGAAGATACACACATCAAAAGTGTCTAGGGATCAAGAACATTTTTAACTCTAAAAAGATCTAATTTATTTAAATCAAATCTAATCTTCTGGATTGGACTCCTACCTAATTCCCCATGCCTGTATCAATGACTTATCACCAAATTTTGAGTAAATTATGAATGAATTCAGTTTTAGTAAAATAATTATATTCTTGATTGTAATCTTCTAAAATGTACTTGATCCCTAGACACTTTTGATGTTGTTATTTCTTGTAGCCCTTTGCTAGGTGGACTGGCCTTTATGGAGTCATGACATCAACAATTCTAAGAAATCTCAGCCTTGTGTTGACTTTCCATAAGTTTATATAGCGATATTGTAATGTCATAATTCAGTAATATTCCGTGCTGTCTCATTGCAAAAAGTACAGTAGTCTTATCTTATCTTGGTAAGATTTGTTGTATTTGCGAAGTTGTCTACCCAATTTGTGAAGGCCATTTAGATGTGTTTTGTGTTTTGTATTTCATCATTTGTTTAATAAAACGCGCAACGATATTTTAAAGCAATATTCTTGTAGCTAGTATGAAATACTTACGCGCCAAACGTTGTTTTACTAATATACGTACATAATAAATAGCGTATCTCTGCTATTATATGTACATATGTATTATACATATAAACATTGAGTAAAGTTGATGAATGAAAAAAATAAGAGCGTCTGTGGTCCAGTTGGTCGGATACTTGACTTGTAACCGGGAGGTCGCGGGTTCGAGTGCGGCAACTGGACGTGTACCAGTGGGACTCTTTTTCAGAGCCTATGTACGCAACGCAACGCTCGTACGGTGAAGGACAACATCGTGATGAAACCCGCACACCACAATGTGTGAACCCTATAACGGCGATGGGCTCACCCCCTGTCACGTTGGGTTAAATACGCTTGGTGAACCGTGGGCATTTGCTTATTAAACAAGTGCCTCTGCCTACCCCGCTCTGGGATTTAAAAGGCGAGAAGTGTATTTATTTTATTTTATTTTTTTGATGAATGAAATCGCGGGTCGTCCACTAGTACTCGTATAACATTACACGCGTAACATCAAAAGACACACCCGAAATCTATAATTGTATTCACGTCCCGACATATTACCATATTTATTGAATTATGTGGACTCTTTATAAAATTAGACTCAAGGGTCAGATTGGGGCCGTGGTCTGAATTAGGCCTAGGATTAAGTCCTAATTACGATCCCCCGGTCTATAAAACTTGCTTAGATAGAATACCAATTTGAGAGGGGGAAAAAATAAGCTTTTAGGAGAGAGAGAAAAAAGTACCTTGATTCGTAATCGCTTGGGACTGCCAAAAGAATTTCATTTAGTTTAAAGTGAAATGCCAATAGAAAGTGAATTCCACAGTTCCCTCTCTTTACTTAATTGAAGCTTTTTTTTTTGTTCATATTCGAGTGATCGAGTTGAGGTGGAATTCTTTAGGGTGTACTTATCTAACCAGTTTAAATTTTTTTACTTCTTCGAACGTTCCCGTCCTGTGACTCTATTGTGGTTTCGATGTGGACATGGTAATGGTTATCGCCAGGAAACGGAGATGTGAAACCATTTCCATAGTCATTGTGGAACCGTAATAGAGCTACTTGACTGTATACGCTATCATCATCATAATGATGGTAAAATGTTTCCGAAAAAGTGAATTCAACAACAATTCTTGCAATTCTTATGAGCATTTTAATTTAAAAAAAATGTTGTGTTTTTTTTATTCAAAAACCTTCTTATATTAAACGTACATTATTTACTATTCTTTCGAGTTTTATCTCACGACAGAACTCAAGACATTAAGGTTAATTGCAAACAGTGATCTGGACTCAGCAATTGTGGGCTTTTAGAAGAACTACATCCAAAGGTGGCCCCAGTCGCGCTT
This sequence comes from Conopomorpha cramerella, assembly GCA_012932125.1. NCBI lineage: Eukaryota > Metazoa > Arthropoda > Insecta > Lepidoptera > Gracillariidae > Conopomorpha > Conopomorpha cramerella. Next base: position 4,135 of record SJJU01006938.1, read on the forward strand.
GGCCCTTGCGGACCATCTCCAGAACAGGGAGCGATCGACTCCCAGCTCACGATGTCGTGCGGTGGTACCAGGGTCACCGCGACACCGCCTTCGCCACTTGAGGGACGTATTAGGAGTCCACGCTCGCGCGCCATAACCCCCACACACTTTCAGTCGCCTCTTAAGACAGGCAAGGGATAACCTCAGTTCTATTCTTATGCCCGGAACTGCTGGGCCGTCTCCCCTACCTAGCATACGAAGTTTCGTGATTTTGAAAAGCAGGTCATGGGCACCGGTAGTTGTGGTAAGTTCCGAGTTGGGGAAGTCGTTCCCCCGACAAAATCGTCCACTACGGGGAAGAGCACACAATCGTCTCCGAGGCCTGAAGAATCTCGTCTACGTGCTAAGGGTGCCTATCATTTTAATTACACCAGCGATTCTGGAAACTTTTACCCTCTTACCAATAAACGCCTTTCTACTTACACAACTGTTATTACAGGTCTACTTGAACTGGTCATTCCGTATTTGACATACAACTGACAAGTTAAGTTGAGCTTTGTGTATCTTCGAAATAGCAATTCCGCCATTATTGGTAAGGCCCTTAGTCAGTAATATATAATAGTGTCAGTAAACTCTGACACTACCTTGTCCCTGTCACCAAAATGTTGGGGTGCCTATAATAACTCTCCGGCAATAACAAAAAGAATATCCTTATGATTACTACAAAATATGGTCAAGTAAAGATATTGCTTCTCTTAGTATCTTAGTATTATGTTCTTTTTGATGACTGACTTTTTTTATCACTATGAACAAGCGTTTGACCACCATCCTGCCTGATGTTAAGCAGCGATGGATCATCATCATCATCATCATGGTCTACGATGCAGCACACTTGTTCATTAGGTACCCATTCACCCGCGACTTGAAGACCTTCAGACTGTACTGCGCAGGAAACACAGACTCCGGCAAGTCATTCCACATACTGGCGGTTGGCACTATGAAAGTAGACGCAAACCATTTGGTTCGCGTAAAAGGTAAATCCACCTGGTATGGATGACGTTTTGCCGTTCTCCTGGTTGTCCTATTGTAAAAACGCGATGGGGGTATTAGGTTATGCGTACTCCGTAGCACACTCTCCGAAATATGAGAATAAGTTAACACAATAGTTTAGTTCAGGACTAAAATAGATTCTATTATGTTGTAATAAGGCCGAAAATTTCACACTAAATTTACTTTAAGAGAGCTCGACTAGTGGTGTAAGGTTCACAAAACACTTAGGGAATTAATTATTTGTGCACTACTTCCCTTCTCATGTAGCACGCAGCGTTCTCTGCTTTATTGTATTTCAGTTGAAAACGTTATGGGTGCCGTCTTGCATACAAATTGTTTATTCAGTGACTCGAGACAACTTAGCAGAATATTGTCTAGTCTTCGGGTCGTATTTTGCGCAACCAACAAGTAACTGGCTTTAAGGACAATATCAACTTTGCAACAGCAAATTTGAAAGCTCAAGTTGCACTTGGATTAACTGTTACCGAAGCTCAGTTAACAGGTTTCACGATGACTTTCCAGATGGTAGGGGATTAAGTAAACCATTGTTGCAATCACGGCGAGCTGGCTGAAATACAACGAAACTTAACTATTTAAAATGCATTACCACTCACGAAGTTCGCCGCGAGGGCTTTGATAAATCGGGAGCTTCAGCCAAACTCTGGGAAGGACATCAGATTTAATGTCTCCAAACTGCAATCTTGCACTATTACTCAAGTCCAGCTTAAGTAACTACATCGCGAGAGATCCTTCGCTTAATGGATTTTGAGTGTCGCGTAAGTTTAATTATGTTGGTATAGGAACATATCGCCGCATTCGATCAAATAGGGTCCGGAATGTCATTAAAACTACTTTTATGTGGATTTTTTTTATCGAGCGTCTGTGGTCCAGTTTGTCGGATATTTGACTTGTGATGAGTCCGGCTACTGGACGTGTACCAATGGGACTCTTTTTCAGAGCCTATGTACACAACGCAACGCTCGTACGGTGAAGGATCACGATATTGGATGAAACCCGCACACCACAAGGAGTGTGAACTGAACCCTACAACGGCGATGGACTCACCACCTGTCACGTTGGGTCAAATACGCGTGGGCATTTGCTGACCACGTGTCTCTGCCTAACCCGCTTTGGGATTGGGAAAAAGAGTCCCATTGGTACACGTCCAGTAGCCGGACTCAAACCATCGACCTCCCGGTTACTAGTCAAGTATCCGACCAACTGGACCACAGACGCTCTGGTATGGATGAATCAAAGGGAAAACCAAAAATTTCTTCAAAATCAACTGTTGATATATTTTATATCTTGAAATGTCCTTATATCGAAAACATTTGCTCAACACGATGTCTCCTCCGTTCCTTCAGCCACTCGCAACATGAAAACATACTTTTGAAGATCCTTCAAAACTCTACAAATACTTTTCATAGAACATCAAACTTCACTTTGCAATAGTAAAGTCCGACCTAACTTCAAAAAGAGCTTGTTGTTAAAAACCAATATAAATTGAACCCTACTTTGACTTTGTAACAATAGAATCGTAGTAGAATTTGGTAGAGACTAAGCGATTTCAAAAATAGTTTAGTAACTTTCGTTTCTGTCGAAGATTTTTTTTTAAACACAATGATCAAGCATTTGACCACAATCCTGCCTGTACCTATTTACCAGCGATTTAAAGACCTTCAGACTGTACTGCGCAGGAAACACAGACTCCGGCAAGCCATTCGACATCCTGGCGGTTCGCACTATGAAAGAAGACGCAAACCGTTTGGTTCGCGTAAATGGTATATCTACTTGGTACGGGTGACGTTCTGCCGTCTCCTGGTTGTGCTATTATAAAAGCGCGATGGGGTATACGTAACATTGCAATATTTTTTTTGCTTTGTGCACTGCCATTGAAAAACCATGGGTTTAGAAACCCTCTATTACACTTTATTTGGAATTGGGAAAGTTAGGCAGGAGTTCTGTTATTTTTTTTTTATTAGTACCTATATTTTTGACGAACTTACGCTTGGTGAACTGTAAGCATTTGCTTAGCAACTGCCTGTGCGAACCGCTGTTCGATTGCGTGAAGTATATTTTTTTCTGTATGTTTGACGAAGCCTACGCGCTGAAATAATAAATTGATATATTCATGATTCAATGGGCTGTACGATATTAAGTAATTAATTAAATGTGTTCTAATTTTGTAATGTTCTCTATAAAATAAAGACATTTAATTTAATATTAATTTATGGTTCTAGCAGCAACAGTAATAGGTTATCTGTGAATATTTTAACCGACGTATTCATAAAAACAATTAAGAAGCATTGACTAGGTACACACATAAATAGTGTCTAGGGATCAAGTACATTTTAGAAGATTGCAATTAAGAATATATTTTACAAAAACTGAATTCATTCATAATTTATTTCAAAATGTGGTGATAAGTCATTGTCACAGGCATGGGGAATTATGTAGGAGATCAAACCAGAAGATTAGATTTGATTTAAAGAAATTAGATTTTTTTAGAGCTAATGTTCTTGATCCCTAGACACTTTAGATGTGTGTAGTTGACGGATATCAACTTAGACTGGTTTGTACGTATTTAGCGTACATTTGACCAGTTTTTGAGATCTTCGAGAGAGTTGTTGTTGAGAGTTTTTAAGAACTTTATTAATACATACGCAACTTTCTTACTATTCATTCTTACAATACAACGTGATGAAAGAAGTACGGACAATAGAGTAGGAATAGAGTCTTTGAGTAAAGAATTCTTAAAATCTATAAACGCGTAACGAAAAAAAATACTTTACGGGTACACAGATTAAAAAGAAAAATACAGGTAACTTGTAATCCATTTTTTTAATATAATGAACCTGCGTTTGACTACCATCCTGATGTTAATCAGCGATGTGGTCTACGATGTAGCACACTTGTTCATTAGGTACCTATTCACTCACTAGGTGACTATAAATGCCTTCAGACTACTTAAGTTATTAATGTATTCACTTGAAACTTTATAAATACTGACCCGCACCTATGTTTCTCCCATGTTGTGAGGTTGACTGGTAGAGATTACTTTAGTATTAAGTCCACCCATTTTACTGTTGGTGCAATAAAGTATTAAATAAATAAATAAATATACGTATATATTATACACACACTTTATGCCTTTTAATCCCAAAGCGGGGTAGGCAGAGGCACTTGCTAGGCAAGTGCGCACGGTTCACCATGCGTATTTAACCCAACGTGACAGGTGGTGAGCCCATCGCCGTTATAGGGTTCACACACCTAGTGGTGTGCTGGTTTCATCACGATGTTCTCCTTCACCGAACGAGCGTTGCGTACATAGGCTCTTAAAAAGAATCCCATTGGTATACGTCCAATATCCGGACTCAAACCTGCGACCTCTCGGTTAGATGTCAAGTATCCGACCAACTGGACCACAGACACTATATATTATACTGCGCAGGAAACACAGACTCCGGCAAGTCATTCCACACCCAGGCGGTTCGCACTACCGTCCCTCCTTCCATGACCTATTTTGTACACGTTGTACAAATATTTGCTCTTTGAATGAAATGAAAACATCACAAGTGTGCCGACTTGTAACAGGTCGGCGTTCGAACCCCCATAGAGCTCAACCCCTGTCACGGTGACCTCCAATAACTCTTAACTAATCTCTAAGACAAAACGCGGACGACAGTTATATCTGTCTCATATCCCTGTCTCTGTTCATCCAACAATAATCTTTAGGCAAAGTCTTCTAGGGGAACGTAAGACGGCGACATGGCGAACCCCTCGCGCATATGTAGGTCAAACTTCATCTTGGACTCGGCTTTTGGAAATCTTTCAAAGTGTGACACTTCTATCCGGTAGGCTTAGTATGCAAGCGCTGATTTATTTGTCTCGATGCGTTGTCTCTATCTATTGCATGTGTCAGAGTAACAATAGTTCAACCTGGACGCCAAAAGTTTATGACAGATAAAATTCGATTGGAGAGGTCTATGATGAGTAGCAATAGCTATTGAGTTGCGAGAGATAACATTTTTTATCACATTGAACAAGCGTTTGACCACCATCCTGCCTGATGTTAAGCAGCGATGTGGTCTACGATGGAGCACACTTTTTCATTAGGTACCTATTCACCCCAGTGACTTGAAGACCTTCAGACTGTACTGCGCAGGAAACACAGACTCCAGCAAGTCATTCTACATCCTGCCTGATGTTAAGGTAACATCCGCCGATATCATGCACTATTCTGCTTCGTCCTTAAGTGCGGGAATGTTTCTAGTTGGCTCGAGCGACTTTATAGGTTTGATTATTTTTTTTTGCAATCTTGCTCTCTTTCCGACTGCCGGCAGAATACCAGCGTCGCAGGTAACTGTGGCATCATTTTGAATCGTTATCTCGTTTATTGCTGTCAGACTTGCGCGTATTACCTACATATTTGTATTTTCTGTTTTTTTTTCTATCTGTTAACGGATATAAATATAATATCTCATTGTCTGTTTAGATTTGATATAGAGTGCATAATATATCGATTTGTGAAATCGATTCAACAGTAGTAGCGTATCACATTTATTTTATCCAAGTACAGCGGTTCTGGCCGGTTAGAAAAATATTAAAAAAAAAATTACATAATTCTAGAATGGAATGTTTTTCTTTTAAATTATCTTTATTTTTGTCACTGTTTTTCATATTTTTTGAGTTTTTATCTCCAATAAGGATATATTCGGTCTTTTTTATGACGACTTCGACAATCGTTTTACTCAACTTCCAAATCAGTTACTACTAACTACACTCCTGTGACGCACACAATGTCTATTACTGCTTCCGGCATGTGCTAGAGATAGAGATAGCCCTTCGGGACATATGTATGCTATGCGTACAGGATATGATCAAAATATTATCAGAGTATGTCGGTGAGAAGTACCGGTACCCCACCCGGTAATTGTATCGCCTCCTTTCGGGAATTCCGCACGTAAATTACCAATAGATCCTGAAAACCCGCGATTAAACAGCCCAGCGGGCTACGTCCTACCTATGCTATGGAAAACCACTTTACACTGAGCTATCCAATAAATAGAATGCACAAGAAAAGGTAGTTCAGATTAACGTTTAAAATTGTATACGTGAACGTGACTGAACCAGTACATAATGGATGTGTTTAAAATTGAATCCCATAAGAGCCAACATAATTGGACGATTCCTATCTATCTGAACAGAACTGCGTGTTTTGGAATACGGACACAGGAAACTAGTCAATGCTTCGCTATAATGAACTTTATAGCATTAGAAAATACTTGAAATTAAAGCTCATGAAAAAATCCGAAGTAAAGTGTGAATGTAAAGCTTATTTTTTTCTGATAAGGAACGAAATCGCTATTTGTATTATTTATTAGGTTGCGTAATAAATAAATCATGCGGGTAGCCTGAGGGCACGTGTGGCTTTGTATGAATATGGAGTATGATATACTGCTCGGAAGATTACAAAGACATAGGAGCAATCGGCTGGAGCTTTTAGGCATGACGCTAACCTCGAGTATGCTACGGAGTTGCATAACCTAATACACTATCGCTAATTTTTACAATAGGACAACCAGGAGAACGGCAAAACGTCATCCATACCAGGTGGATTTGCCATTTACGCGAACCAAACGCTTTGCGTCTACTTTCATAGTGCGAACCGCCAGGAAGTGGAAAGACTTGCCTGAGTCTGTGTTTCCTGCGCAGTACAGTCTGAAGGTCTTTAAGTCGGGGTGAATAGGTACCTAAAGAACAAGTGTGCTCCGTCGTAGACCACATCGCTGCTTAACATCAGGCAGGATGGTGGTCAAACGCTTGTTCATAGTGATAAAAAAAAAATACTTTTGGGCTCGTCAACGTTTCTAAGACCATTGCTCAGAGGTCCATTTACACGCAGTATACGTTGGTAATTATTCTCTAAGTGTTGGTACTAGGGAATATTCCTTTCTTACCTCTTAGAAGAAGAATACCACCATCATCATCAGTCAAATGATGTCCACTGCTGGACGAGCGTCTCCCCAAATGATGTGCCAATAATTGCCACGCTTGGCCCGCGGGTTGTGGTTTAACTCAAATCACAGAGAGCGGCGCTCTGCCCGTCCTAGCGTTCCCTCGGTCGCTTTTTACGACCCGCACGATAGGAAAATTTGGCCTGAGAAAGTTGGGGTGGGAAAACAATATGTATTCTATTCGACGGCACCACACGACATAAAGCATGAGAAGAAGACCAGGTCGATTTTACTGACTAATCTAGAGGCGACGTTGTACGGAAAAACAAAGTAAAAAGCACGGATTCTAATGTTAGAATCTATTAGTGAGGAATTTTCAAACTCCATAAATTTCTTGTCCAGATGTCGCTAGTAGATGTCCAGGAGGAATTCTGTCCCTTATATTTTAGTACATTTTTTTATCATTTGGGTAAGATATTCAAACTTCAGACACTTTTATAACATTTCGTTGGTTAACAAACAATAAACAAATATACTGTCAGCTTCAGTACTGACTGATTGGAGTTAGTCATTTCGTTGACATGTTTCCCCCTAATACAACTAGCGCCATCTGTCATAACAAAAAGAAACGAGAGTCATGAAAATTCCCCATTAATGTTAAAGATGCTTTTCCAGTTATTTTGTGACCCTTTTTATTGGGTTGTTTAATATCAAATTGTTTACAATTGCCTAATTGTGTATTCTTTATCGAAGACGCTCATCTCTGTTCGTGGCATATCTCCCCAATAACGTTTTAATGTTATTTATTGCTTTTGTTTTGAATTTCAGCTGTCTCTTGACGTCGCCAGATAACGCGCAGGAAGTCGCCCCTTGAAGAGACCAGTGGGATTTTGTTGTCCCGTTTGTAATTAATGAAGATAAGAAGCATTAACATTTACACCGCACTTACCTAGCACGGCTGCAGTAAACAGAACTGATTTCGGTCTGTAAAGGATAGCGATATGGTCACATCTTTTTTTGGCTCTTTTGACGAAAATTCACGCCTATGCCACAGTGGCGTGCAATGGGTTTTACGACAAGGTAGGCAGTGATCCTCAAGGATTGACACCTATGTATAGGTAACTTGTCTTTACGAAATATAGAACCTATCAACGCACCCACAAAACACAGGACCTTAGTTAGCCTATGTCGTGAGTATAACAAAAAAAGGATCTAGCAATAAGTCTATTATTAGGTTGGGTAGCTAAAATACTAAGGTAGGCAGTGTCTTTTTGCCTATATGGTGTGCACGCCACTGCTATGCCATCATTATCACTGTATTATCCTTTCCGTAAGATACCAGTATAAGAAATACCTGAATAATCCAATACCGACTCGCTAGCTCACCAACTACGTCTTCACCGTGCGGCGTTCAGCCGTGTGTCCCGCACTCCCGCATGCCGCGTAGCAGGTAGCACGAAACGACAGAACTCATAACTTACACCAACATCCAAGTAAAGCTAATACACTACAATCACCAGCCTTCCTTCCTTCAGTAAT
>SJJU01006940.1:0-10909 GCA_012932125.1 Conopomorpha cramerella
TATCGGCCCATAATACAAATAAAATACAATAAAAAAATATTTGAAAATAAATACTATACATAAAAACATTAAACATATCCTTATAAACTATCCTTCTGCACATCTTGTGTTCGTTCCTTTATAGTGTCCAGTCTTCCTCGGAAGAGCCGAAACACTACACCCCTTGGCCAGAAGGAGGTTTCCATGAAGGTCGCCAGATCCTTCGTCTGTTATAAAATAATGTCTCTCTTTCACTGTATCCAAATTTTTATACACCTTTTTATACAAGACCTCCGATTTCGATTACTTTCATAGTGCGACCCGCCAGGATGTGGAATGACTTGCCGGAGTCTTGTGTTTCCACATAGTCTGGAGGTCTTCAAGTACCTGGAGTAAATAGGTACCTAATGCACAAGTGTGCTCCGTCGTAGACCACATCGCTGCTTAACATCAGGCAGGATGGTTTACAAACGCTTGTTCAGTGTTTAAAACAACTTTCTGTCAAGATACCAATCTCCATTAATGTCAATGTCCCTTTGGGGCGACCTCTACTCGGCTGATACAAATTCACATATTTTTTTTCACATAATTAACATAATTACTTCGGTGACGTAAGGACGTCGTCCAAGCAATTATGTTAATTATAACTTAACAATTCCACGCGTTAGAAAAAAATAAAAAGAAACCATGTCAAATAGTTTTGCACTATTAACACAACAATTACTCGTTATTTTTGATCTAGAAAAGACATTTTCTACCTCTCCTTAGCAGAGGGTAAATATTTATAAAAAAAAAACAAAGAATTTCCAAGAGATTCCCTCTTGCCTCAATAAAAAAAAATCCGTCTCGATTTCTACTTTCTTTTCCCTTTGAAAGCCGGAGGTGGATTATGTCAAGGCTTTTGCTTGTTTATTTTATTTTTTATTTTAAAACAGAGAGAAGAAATCTTTGGTAAAAGGAATCGCGAAGGACCTTAATGAGTACACGCGTCTTGTTTCCCTGCAATATGTAAAATGTATGTAATATTATACAAATTGGAGATAAAATATTTGCAATTCAATATTGTTTTGTCATAGTCCTTTAAATTTTCTTTTTTGGGTTTTCTGGTTAAGAAATAATAAGTTTTTTTTATTTATTTCTGTTCCATTTTGGCCATGCAACCTTAAAGGCTAAGTTGGCCAAGAGAAATATTTTTGTTTTAAATACATTTCAGCTTTTTAAATCCCAAAGCGGGGCAAATTTGCGCAATTTGTAAATAATAAATAACAATAATACAGAGGTAGGCGGAGCACTTTGCTGTGCAAATGCCCACTGTTCACCAAGCGTATTTAATCCAACGTGACAGGGTCCCCTCCTGTCGCATCGCCGTTACAGGGTTCAATTTGTGCTATGGGGTATTCGTCACGGTGTTTTCCTTCACAGTACGAGCGTAAGAAATAAGTCGGTATCCGAAATATCACGGGAGGCAGTGCCTTTGTGTGCACCGCTCGATACTAATTAAATATTAATTAAGCCAATTTTCCAGCCGTGTAATAATAAAAAGAGGCAGCTGTTGCGAGAGTTCCTCCACCGTGTAAACGTTGCGTAGCGCACATATACTCTGAAAAATAGATTAGATTAAAATACGCCTAGTATGATAGCTCTGTTCTGATGCCAGAACAGTCGTAGAGTAATAGCCATCTATTAACAGCCCTCTCTACCACTGGGGTACCAAAGTAAGTAAGTATACGCCTAGTAGGTAGCATACAAAGTACATCATCATCATCAGCCCATACTTGTCCACTGCTGGACATAGGCCTCTCCAATTGCACGCCACTGTGATCTGTTTTCAGCCATCTTGCGTATAACAAACGGAGTGTAGGACGCCCTCAGGCAAGGTTGACTGATGATAAAGTCCATACTTCTTATTAAATGCGAATCGAATGTTTAGTATTATATTTTCTACTCATAATGCTGAATAATAACATTCTTGTACTAAATGGGTCAACGTTCGCAAACGAAAAGAAAATGCCGCTTCTTACAAATTGCCCCAATGCGACGTGCTCACCTCACATATGACATACCTATCTCTGCCTACCTCGCTTTGGGATTAAAAGGCGTGAAGTGTATTATTATTATTTAAAAAAATTTCCTCAACTGATTTACAACTATTTTGTAAATCATTTTTTAAGGAAACGCGCACTGACATGATATTAAATGTTTAAAACGGGTATTATAGCGCGAAGATTATCCCAAACTTTAGCTATTAGCTGAATGCTTAACTTTGGAACCGTTTTAAACATTTAATAACTATTTTGTAGTAGACAGATTACAGTGGCGTGCAAATAGACAGGCCTATGTCCAGATGTGGACAAATATGATCTGATGATAATAAAGCATAGTATAGTAGGGAAATGATTAGTATCGGCATTGCACTCGTGCGAAGCCGCGGCGGGCCGCTAGTACTAAGACAAAATATTATTATGTCTACGTCGTTTGTCTACGACAGGACATTTTCGTAACAAGAAAGCTATCATCCCGCAAAATCGACACAATACATCATCCCCTGTGTCAGTTGGGGCACGCACCAACATGCGTGCTTGTAATCTAAGTTAGTATCCAAAGTTAGATGCTTACACTACAAGCAAATTACTTTGGCTACTTTAAGTGGACCTTGTGGCCTGATTCTGTTAGTTCCAATAGCTTGAAGAGGTGAGGTTTTAGTCTCGTTACTGGAATCGAAACGTCGTGGGTTCGAGGTCGACTGCTAGCATATGCTAGCTAGCTACTAGGGGAAGCCCTGCGATTTCATTCGCGCTTTTTCTGTATTAATTTCTATTCAAAAATATTACCACCAAGTTTTAGAACCATCACTCCAAAATTAACGTTTTGTTCTCTCTATATCTATTCCCCTCAAGGGGGTATTCCTTAGGAGATGAATTTTAAAAAAATCCGTGAGGGCAAAATTTCAGCTTTCTAGGGTCAAAGGTTTGGGCTGGGCGTTGGTGAGTCAGTTATTTTTATTTTTTATTTTATTTATTAAGGATAACCAACAAGGACTTACACTAAACAAAATTATTAACAATACAAAAAAAAAACAAAGGTAAGTGCAGCCTTAATAATAGGCTACCACTAAAAGCAAAAAGAAATACAGTAAAATGTGTTACATTTTAAAAAAGAAATACATTATACATAGAAAGACTTAAAATGCCTATGTTGCATTACAAGTTATAAAATATTGTATAATTTACGTAAGTTATGAATTTATCAGGCAGGACTTTGAGTTTTATATGTATATGTAGAATAATAATTGGTTTATATCTCTGATTTTTCTTGGTTACTTTCGCTATAATATTATTGTAGTGATGGGATTCGTGTCAGCTCCTTTTGCTCATTTAACTTTTTCCATTTTGATTAACCACAAAAGAACAATTAATGAAAATCGAATAATCGAACTTCATATATAGGTCTTCTAGAAATGAGAAGACAAAAATACTAATGGAGCTACGAGAAACAGTTTACCTTACGTATAGGACAATATAGAGGTAGTAGGACCAACATCTTGTGTATATCACGTGTAGATTCGATAAAGTATTTTTTATACGTATCAAGGAAATATAAACCTTATTGTCTTATCAACATATCTTCGTTTCTTTTTCAGTACCTATTTATGCTATAAAATGCACCAGCCGAAAAAATCCTCACGAATACTGCCCATTTTTCAGCATATGGACGAGCACACCTTCAAATAACACAAATACAGGCACTAGTATAGTAGTATACCAAGTCTCTTAGCGATGTCGACCTCATGCTATCCATATACACACATCAAAAGTGTCTAGGGATCAAGTACATTTTACAAAAACTGAATTCATTCATAATTTATTCAAAATGTGGTGATAAGTCATTGATACAGGCAAGGGATATTAGGTAGGAGACCAATCTAGAAGATTAGATTTGATTTAAATAAATAAGATTTTTTTAGAGCTATAAATGTTCTTGATCCCTAGACACTTTTGATGTGTGTAATATAACATGATGACGTATTTTTAGGTAGTATATTTGCATTGTTGTTATTAACGCTCGAAAAGACTCGCAAAAAGGAGCGTGGGTATCTATATCTATTGACGCAGATTGACTCGCGATCTATTCATTATATTTTGCATTAAATACGATCGGTGAACTGTGGGCATTTGTTCAGTCTCTACCTACCTACCTACCTTGTTAAAAGGCGTGGGTTAAAATTAAATTACTTAAAGAATATTTCCCCCGGTACTAAATCGTTTGTCAGGTTAGAGTATTATATACCTACCGTGAAAACGATTTTTTATCTTGTCAAAATATCACATTTAAAAAACCCATTCAATTTCTTTTCGATACAAATTAAATTATTCTGTGCGAAGCCATAAGGAATAGGGAAAAATATATAAATATTTTCGCCATAACTTCCTGTTGCATTACAGAAATGTTTGAAACACGTTCAATGCTACACATAATCTGATATTCTTACCAAATTAAAGGTGCTTAAGTATGCAAAATAGGGAGGGAAAGCGGCGGCCGCGAGTCGCCATTTAAAAACCTCTCATACTAGTATAACGATTCCAATTAGGGTTCCTTGGGAGAATGTGCCAAATGTAAGACAATATTTTAATATTGAAATACGAGTAGACACATGTCCAAAGAATGTGATCTTGAAAAAAAATCTAACGTATGTATGTGATTCTAAATGTTATTGCTTATTAAGTGTATTGTGATGTACAAGTTATTATTGTATTTACTTAAAACTTTTTGAATCCTGACCCGCACATATGTTCTTCCCTTCCAGGTTGACTGGTAGAGAATGATTTAGTATTGAGTCCACCCTTTGTGATTTTAGTGCGAGAAAGTATTAAATAATAATAATAATTTTATAACAGCGTACACATTTTAATTTCATGAGGGCTTCAAGCATCGAAACTAAAAAAAAACTTGTGAGAATTTCACAAGTGTTAACCAACGTGATAAATTGATTACCTACTATAATTATGTTAAGTTTTTAAATATAATTTAAAGTGGGTTGGTTGGAAGAAATCGCTCTGACAGATTAAGTTGCCTTTTGCGAGTAGGTATAGTCACACAATTTCCAAATTAACTGACCTAATTTACAGCCGTCGGTCACAATATGACGTCTGTTTATATAAATGTCAAATTACTGATCGCGTGACAATAGGTTTGGATGCTTTACATTGCTACTTGACGACTATTTGAAATATTCCCATAACCTCAAAACAATATGATTAATACAATCGAAACGTTATTGAAGACTGATTGATGCCCGTATGGAATTGACATAGTCTTTATAAAAAAAATTGTTTCGTTCCCTCACTACTCCTTAACCCTTTCGGGAGATGTATACTCCACCCGTGGACGAGATATCAATAAACGTTCTATTATCTAAACTTGCGTGTCCACGAATGTGTTAACGACCAGCCCAAATCATTTATATGTATGATAATATTTTTTTTTCATTTAATATTTTACAACAACACACACATTGCCTTCATCCCAAAGCACTTGTGTTATCGAATTCAGACACTGAACTATACTTACTTAAATAAATAAAACACCCAGACACATCCAACAAGTACTTAAAAGCTCATCACTTAAGTGAATCGAACCCACGACCTTACGGTAGAGTCTGCATTTGCACATAATTATTTATTTATTCTTTTACACACATACACACAAACAAACATTACAAACATTACATAACAATATAGCCTACTGCGTAATGCTGTACAATACAAAAATAAAAACAATAACCTATTTTAAACATAACATACTTACATAACGAAACAACCAATTAAATATTTGTTTTTGTAACACTTAACTAAAATTATTTACTGTAGCCTCTATTATTTACCACGTAATGCGGTTTAATTTATACATCGTATGATATCATACGGAACCACAGCGCCAAAACTGTATACTCACTTGAAAAAAATAATAACATATTTCACCCTAAAGCAAACCTTGATTTTCAACATTTTTACATAGAAATGCTTTCAGTACAGACGTGTTCAAGTTGGGGTTCTACCGTTTGGAAATGAACCTGAGCTGGATTTATCAGAAAATTCTAAAATGGTTGAAGTTCAACTTAAGTTGGTTTCGACGTCATAGGTTCTGCTAAGGACATCACTTGTGGCCTGCTAGCAAGTATATTTTGAACTTCACTTTAAAGTATTTTAGCGGAGGTTAAACCTAACTTTAATGTGGATAATAGAAAATGCTTTTCAGGGTAATAAAGATAACGTAACAGTCAAAAGTGGTGATTAATTACTTGGTCGTTAATTTTCTATTCATTATGCGAAATCTCTGCAAGGGCGATTATTTTCACACAGTTCATAACATAAGGATGCTTGTGATCCTATGGCACTGCCCACCCCCTTATGGGGATTACGGACGTGAGTGTATGTATGCCAACTTGAAAAGGATCCAATCCTAAGTAAATCGAAAACTCTTTAAACCCTCAGGATATCTCTACATTAGCATAGTTTTAGTATGCTCTGACTGATGCATGAACACAAAAACTTGAATATCTACAAAATATTTTCTTCATTGATCCGCAAACAAACATGAGAGCAGAAAACAAAAAATGGGTCAAGGAGAAATCCTACAAAAAATACCAATATACAAATAAACAATAATATTACCCTGTTATGCCACCTCAGGGAAACCTCACGGCGCAAAATGTGAAAACTTGAAGAACTAACAACTGTTTAACGGGTATAAAGTTTTACCTATATCCGGATCAGCTGGAAATGATTTTCCGGGAAGCTATACAGAGGTTTTCCGGTACTTGAAATCCGTTTTACGACTTTACCGGGTGAGTTCCGCCAAAGCCTTTCTTAACGGATAATAAAAGAAACCTCTATTGTCTTAGTTTCACCTGATGCCGACTCAGAATGGCCGAGCTAGTTGCTTTATTGTCTTATTTCTAAGACTTCGAAGAAGACCAGTGGTTGGAGTACTTAGGTTTCTGGGCCCTGAACCAGCGCAGAATTGCAATTTCATACAGAGTTGAAGCATTTGTTGTACACGTCGTTTCGCTTAAAGCTAAATTAAGGATATATAATCCGTGTAACGGACTCCGAGCAATGGTCTTAGAAACGTTGTTGGTCTCGTCAAAATGAACAACTTTTACTGGCATGAAAAAAAAACTTCTTTGAAAAGGATTTCTTTCTACGTACATGACATTTTGTGTAGGGATGAATTTGTTTCACGTTTCCCAGCATAGGTTATTCACTTTGAAAATGTTTCTATTACCATTGCTCGAGTTCCTTTGCAGACACCATCGCATAGGTTATTCATTTTGAAAATGTTTCTATTACCATTGCTCGAGTTCCTTTACACGCAGTATGGAGCGTAAAACGTACATTCTCTGGGGGAAATTCGTTGACTAAACAGAGTTCTGGATTACAATGATGATTTGAAATTATCTAAGAAAGGTCATATACTAAAAAAAAAACAAATTACATCACACGTAGGTACATATAGCATCTTGAAGTTTACAAAGCTATATATCTACACCACTTAGTCTGCCTAGGCGACGTTGTTGTAAACCAATTAGAAAACTTTTAACTAGGTGAAGTCATGAACAAGTCTTGTTATACAATGCCAACTGTGCTTGACCTGGCATCGCGAAAAAAATACTTACGTCAGAGGTCCTGCAAGCCAAGTTTACTTGGTGTCAGCTCTGTCATTTACCGGTGACTCCTGAACCTTGGGGACCTCCGAACTGACCCGCCCGTCTCTTGACTTACACCTGGCTTTCATTAAACAAGTTTCAAGGAGTCTTAGAGTTGAACCACGATCGAGTGCGACTTTCTCTCATTCACAATGGAGTTGCTTGAAGCCTGAAGCATCAATTATAAATGTTAGTTCCTTCTGTAGAAGCCAATTAGGTGTCTTTGTTCGTAGTCCGTAAGTTTTAGGAGTGGAAAAAACTCATCCTTATTGATTTTGTAGTATTGGTTGGATTGAAAAAAAACCATGAAAGAGAATTGGAAAAGAATCATTAGACAAACAATTCAAGAATTTAAATAAATCCATGTCTCCCAAAGGGGTTTGAAAGAACTATCGATCTCCAAGTAATATTGTAAAATGCTCTCCAGAGGGAACTCGCCAGAGCACGGGCAGCAGCGTTCTCTATGAGTTAAACCACAACACCACTGCGATCGCCAACCCGCCTGCCAAGCGTGGCGATTATTGGCATTTCACCCCAAATTATCTTGGAAATCATTGGGGGAGGCCCTCGGCCAGCACATGATGATGGTGATGAGCAAAAATATGTAGTTTCAGCATAAAAGTGAGAATGATTACGGGTATCGCTGTACACATGTCACTAACGAGGAACATATAAATAAAATAAGAAGAAAAAAAATTTAATAGCAGACAACTACCTAAGAGATCTAAAATACATTGCTCATATCAAATTAAGTACCTTTTACCATTACAGTCAGTTTCATTTTCTAGACTACCTGGATGTCACAAATCTTAATTAGCTCTGTCTAGATGTTATCTTTCGTACCTATTTTTATTGCCAATTACTCTACTCCTCGTTTATTAATTGGATAAACATAGATAATTAAGATGTTTATTTCATCCTCATGTTACAGTGTTTTTCACTCAAATTCTCCGAAACGGGAGAATGAAGGCAGTCAGAAGGTGACGAAAGGGACTTTTTTGTGCGTATTGAAAGGCGGTACCTATATTCCTTCTTTAAACCCCATTAGTCATAGGGTGGCTGCGCACAATTTTGTTTGGTTAATTTGCGTCATTTACCTAAATCGTTTTCCGATTTGTCGCGGGTGAATAGGTACCTAATGAACAAGTGTGCTCCATCGTAGACCACATCGCTGCTTAACATCCCCGATGGCTGATGTTGGCCAAACACCTGTTAATTGTTTTAAAAAAAAAAAATTAACAATGTATTTTTACTTCCTATTTCAATATAAACTAATAGAAAAATCAACTACTAGTTCTTTAATAAATTGAAGGAATCAGAATAAAATAATAATAAAAAACCCTTTTCTATAGTGAATGATGATGAATGAAACGTGATCCAACGCCGCAATTTGAGTAAATACGGTTCTGAAGTTCAAAGATATCCGGTACGGGTAAAATCAGTACCAGCAAGATTTGAGCTTTCCTGCCCAATAAATTACACGATTCGTCAGCTCAAGCCAAAATCAACAAAAAGTTTGGCGTCCATTCGTCTAGTTTTCTTTTCGTTTGTTGTAAAAGTTTCGGGAAACAGTGTTCACTTTGTCCAATAATTGATTAGTTGTGTAATTGATTTTGGGCGGTGTTTTTTTTCCTATAAAGTTTCGCTGATTGTTCTCTATGCCGTCATCACATTATGGTTGGTTTATACATAGCCAAATAAAATAAGTATTAAGAGTAATTTTAACACTCGATAGATCACTTTTAATGAAACGCCCACAGTCATTAAATTCAATATTTAAAAATCGTAAGCTCGAACTTGTCTTTGATTATATTCGCGCCGATGTACCCGTTGAACAATATTGCATTACTCGTTACTTCTATTATTTGTCTTCAAGCAATTTTCAATTTCGAAATGTTTGTTCAAATTTTGACTCAAAAATTCTGCGTCACACATATTAACTTCGTGCACAACACATCTAAATATCTCGTAATCGAGGAGAGCGAGCGGAGTAAAAGGAACTGTTTTTTTTTAACACAATAAAATAGTAAAAAAAAAAAAGTTATAAAGTATTAGATAGTGTATATAGAGATAGTGTAATGAAACGCGCATAGACATTATAACTCAATATTGTACTCCGGGTATATAAGCGCAATCCACTCGTGACCACGACGCATGCAACTGCGTCGAAACGTCGAGTAAAATAACAAAGGTAAGCTCGAGCTTGTCTTTGATTATACAATATTGATTTGGACAATATGGAGTTATAAAGTATTGTTGTCTTGTATCCAATGTATTACATTCAGAATTATATAATTAAATGAAAGTTAGACACATGATCCGATGAAAGTTAGTTGCTGCTCACGAGTGTAAAAAAATGCGATCTGAATGAAACTGACGTTAATTTGCAGGAGTGGATTAATGAATGCAGATGATATAACAACAGTGTAAGGATCGATTTTTTCATTGCAAATAGGAGTTTGTCCACTATCATGTCTGGTTCTAGCCATCAAACAGGCATGCGTGCCAAACCGTACCGTCATGTCTGGAGAAATAGAGCAATGATTTAAAAAGAAAAAAATGTATTTAAGTAAGTATAATATATAATATTGTCGATATCCTCCCCCCCCCCCGGATCCCTTGACCCGATGCGAATGCAGCTTGAGCCGACACTGGTTGAACTAGTTATTAGGATACGTTTTGTAGTTTCTCAGTATACCAACGCATAGAAACTATTATTCGTAATAGCATATAAATGCTCAGACTAAGATTGTGAGTGTTTGATTTTGCTTTTGTTTCCGTAGAAGCGGAAGTTGTAACCGGCACAAGGAACTGACGTAGACCAACCGCGCCGTGTGCATGCGGCGGAAACGGAAGTTAACAAATCTCTGCATACATCTTTCGCTAACAGAGGCTGTTACTCAGAAATTTTCTGAGCACTGGATTCAAATGGATTTCTTGGGAATACCCTGATGTATTCGTAGTTACGCTGATGTTATTTAAATGTTTAAAACAGGTATTATATATAGCGCGAAGTATAACCAAGGTAAGCATTCAGCTACCTTCGTTTTTGCCCGGACGTTTAAACGTTTAATACATGTCAGTGCGCGTTTTTCTTAAAAAATGATTTACCTGATTGTTAATCGAATTGTAAATGTACGATGTGATGAATATAGGCTACTGTTCGCTCATTCACTGCCACAGGGCGCGAACACATCTCAAATGTGACTGTAGTGTTTAGCCTTA
>SJJU01006941.1:0-33959 GCA_012932125.1 Conopomorpha cramerella
AATATATCTTCATCATCATCAGCACGCCACCAATAGAAGGACATAGTTGTAATCCTGTCTCGTCAGCATTGAAAACACGTTTTGGATCCTGAATTACGCCTAATAGGTTTTCGTCAGTCAAGTAGGTTTTTATTTCAAGAAACCATTTTTTATATCCGTTTCAGACACGCAGGCATTGACTTTAGTAACCACCTCACTAGTTCTAGGTACTAAACCAGGGTGACGTTTTAAAAAAAGCTTTGAGCCATCCCTGACCAGGTCTGTTGTTAAGAAAAGGAGTAATGCGTGGACTTTCAGTCAAAACCTTTTGAACTGTGTCCAAAACGTCATCGGACATCCTAGGAAAACCTTTACGAGCCATATTTATCAACCATTCTGCAATGGTTGTTTCTTCCTCATTTGTTAGATACGGTGAAATAGTTTAAACTGTAGCGTGGCCCTGGGTATATTATAATTTTTGACTCTCAAAGACCTTTTGAATATTTTTTTTCTATAGCTTCGTCTAAAGCCACTTATGTATATTTAGGTATCTTCGGCATTTTCTTTTCTTGGGTATCTGATAGATATAAATAAATAAATATTTGGGTAATTTATCAAAAACAAAAAGTTCATTACAGTAATTGGCCTGCTTTTACTTCATGTCACCTTTTTGGAAAATACAGTTATTGGCCTAGGCTATTTACTGTGCATAAAGATTTAAAATTAGTGCAAATTTTAAAGATGTTTTCTCAATGTAATAGAAGACGTTATCTTGAATAAAAACACTGTTTTAATTTTTTTTTTATTAATATAGTAATTGGCATGGGCGGCCCATTACTATAAATACATCAAATAATTGTTATAGCTATTGGCCGCTGCAAATTGTTGAGGTTATAAAGAGAGTAAGTTATATTGCACCATTAATATGGTTATAACGCATAAAAAAGTCATCTATTGTGAAGAATAAATAATTGACAAACTACATATTCATTTCAAAATATAGCGCCAAAAAAAATATGCAGTCTTAACATTATTTTTAATTGCTTACCTGAATTTCTCCCTCCGGCAAAAAAATACACATCGGAAAAGAAACAAACCACCGAGAGGAATTACGATGAATCTTTTTGACAGAGAAGAAAAGTGTTTCCATTAATTAGTTTTCAAATCTACTATTAGTATAGAATATTGCTAGTTTTTTGGAAGCAAAGTTAAAATGGCCAATAACTGTACAGAGGCCAATAACTATACTGTCTCCCCCTATTATGTTCAAAGATTAAAAAGGCATTGGGCATATGGAGAGAATGGATGAAAGTCGATTGACGAAAGAGATTTATATGGGTGATGTAATGGGCCGGGTGAGTAGAGGTCGCCCCAGAAGGACATATACAGACCAGATTGGTGATGTCCTGGCCGAAGGTGGCGTGAAAAGTACTCGAAACCGAAGGTCATGTATGAAAAGATGTATGAATGTAGATGAAGCGAAAGGGGTATGTCCGGACCGTGACAAATGTAGTCTCTGCCTACCCCTCTGGGAGACAGGCGTGAAGTGTATGTATGTATTAAAAAGGCGTGAAGTGTGTGTATTTTCTGAAGATACGAATACGTCCTCTGTTTTAATCAGCAAGCTTTTGTAGGCACCAATAGAATTTGAAAGTGCTTTAAAAGCCACAGATACGTGAGCAGTTGTGAAACTCTTGTTATGCGCAGGGTTGAAAGGCTTCAATTAACACGCAATGTCACATCTTCCATTTTCAGCAGCGGAGTCAATTAATGCGGTTATGACCTTTTTGCCGAGGTACTTTCGCAGAAGAGCTGAGGTACATTTAATTATTGCAGGACAGAATTTTATAGTGGGGTGTTTTATGTCACCTCCACATATATTCAACTTTTAGGGATTAAAGTCGATGAGGTCTATGTCTGACTAGGTTTATACGCAGAATATATTTTATATTTGTAGATAAAGTAAGTTATTAGGTACTAGTAAGCTATTAGGTTCTAGTCTAGTTACTAGTTTGAGCACTTGCGCAAACTAGACTAGAACTTTCGCTGCGTACTTATCATGTTTTTTTTAATTTTCGATTTATGGCTGGCTACTGAGCAATCCTATATTATTAACATTGTATTTTTGAATGTTTGTTACGAATAAACTCAACAATTATTAGACAGATTTTGATATTTATTTCATCGTTTGAGTGTCACATTATTCCTGACCAACATCGGCTATATTTTAACCCGAAATTACTACAGATGCGGAATAAAATGCGAGTAACGCCGCAACACAGCTAGTTTCTACCAGGTCAGTAAAAACACTTTTCCTTCAGAAAGGAACTGTTAAGGAACTTCTTACTAGAAATAAACGAGTAAGTACTCATCCTTCACTGACGCCAATGTGACGCACACTAAGGACGCACATTGCAGTTTTAGCCATGAATTGTGACGGCATCGTTCACGAGATAAAAGGAAATCAAAACATTTTGAACCTTGCGGCAAACAGTTATCATAAGGTTTACAGACAAATGAAAATCATTATAATTTATTTAACTATGGAAATGAGATAAACTCCAACTGTCTCGATTGAAAAGAGGTTGGTAACCTTGACAATATGTAAGTACCTATGTACCAATACGCTTCTGCTATGGATAGGGACGCTACACAAACATATGTAAAATAAAACTTTGTGTGGAAACCGGCACACCAAGCGGCACACCAGTGTGTGAACATTGTGATAGCAATGAATCGACCACCAAAGAAGTAACTGACCTATATAATTTTATTTGTATTTTTAAGCAATATCAGAATATGTCACGAAATTTTTTTTTCGCCATTGGAAAAAAAATTGTATCTAATCATTCTTGCTACACATTACTCTATAATTATTATAGTTTCATCGTTTCAGTTTCAGTTTATCTAGCTGGAAACTCTCTATTTGGGTGGTTCGGAATAAAACGTCGGAGAAATTACCAGTAAGGTATTTTACAAATTCAATAATGACTGAATAAATGCTCATCTTTTACGCACATTACATATATCCAAGAGCAGAACAGAAACAGGATTCGATAGCTCGTAACTGCAGTTCCCGTCCAGCTTAACGTATTAAAATAAAACGACGAAGGCACCAACACATAATGCGTCCACTCACCTGCCGACTACTGCAAAGTCTTCTTAATGCGTCTCAGTTGCAATATTCCTTTGGTATTCCATATCTGGTTGTCAGTTTCACAGAGAAATGTGTCACACAAATTTCCTATTCCGTGTGTTTACGGGGAAGCGTGGTTTCGTCCGCCCGTCGAGTGTGAGTACTAAGGTTTTTTGGCGCTAGCGTCGCTTATGGAGCTCGCTGCAAGGTTGCGTAGGCTGCCCCGCTCAGCGCTACAGTGATGCGTGGTAGCGCGGCTTTCGAGAACTGCGCACGGAGTTGCCAATAAACTGAAGCAACTTACATTCTGCGTTCAATACTAAAAATAACTCTCGATTGTTTTCAGACAGCTTATTGAACTTTCCATTTTAAAGGGCCCCTTGTTTACATGTATGACGTATGAGCGTAAATTAATACAGTATTATGAGGTAAAGTGACAATTGTTTCAGCGTTGAACGGCGAACAAAGCGCTTAAGCTGCTGAAATGTACGACATCTCGCCCTCATATTGCCGATGGTAAGCCAGTAATCGATTTTCCAACTAACTTTGTATCTTTCAGATCTTGGCTGCGGGAGGTCGAATAGACCCTAAAATAATTAACTAGGGATTGATAAAAATAGATGAAGTGACAGCTCATTTATTTCGTTGGCACGAATTTTTTTCGAATAAAGATTGCACTTGGAGAAATCGATTGATATAAATATTGATCACAATGTAAACATTACTTTGTAATAAATAATGGACAGTAATTACCATTATCTTTTTAACTAATAAACAATAATTTACACTATGACCTTTCGGAGGTAGGGCATTGAACTAAGTACCTATTTTTTTTGTAAATGTTTACATACGGTAGATACAAATGTAAGATAAGGAATTCAAACATTCGTTGACACAATTCCGCCGCGTCCACGTGAGAATAATTATATTTTAACCTATGCTCTAGAAACGCGTGAAACGAATAGATACGACCCAATCGTAATCGCTTTCACCAATTATATTGATTGCTGCTCTAGTATAGAATATAGCCAGAGTAACTGATACTTACGTATCAATGTATGTTATTATGAACCAGCTGTTCCCCACATTTTCCGTGGGTATTTACAAATATAAACTCAGTGATCATTTAGCTTTCTAACGGTAAAATATTTTTATATATGATTTAGAAACAAGCGTTTGACTACATACAATATGCATTTTTGAAATCAATGCGAAATTTTTAAGTCCTTTTCGCCCCTATTTCCTCGCCTTTACCAAACGTTATTTTGGCAATATACAATATTTCCCTGCTATTATATAGTGTAAAACATATAAAAATTCCTAACACGATGATAAATTACTCTATTATACTTAAGAAAACCGTATCAAAATCCGTGGCCCCGTTGTAAACATCTCAGAGAAAAGAAGATCAAAAGAAATTCTAAGCTTACCTATGTGTGCCTATGTAAGTCGCCTCTCGCCTGTCCATAGGGACAGACAACGAGCGGCGGCGACTATGTTTCATACTATGTAATCATACCTATTAGCGAGATTATGAAAAATGGCCATTTCGTGTCACTTACAGTGTCCATGTGAAAGTATTAGAGCAGCTTAAAGGCCGTGTCACTGGACTTTCAAATGTAAATTCTGGGTATTGTGCCTAAAACCAACCCTCTGATAACCCAACCTACATAATGATTTTATGCGAAACCCAAAAGGTGTATGAACCCTGAAAATTGAAAATCACTTGGTGAAATGTGGGCTAACAAGTGGCATTGTCCTCTATGACATTACGATTTATTCAGTCTCAAAGTGGGATAGGCAGACGCACTTGGCAAGCAATTGCCCACTACCTTTGTCCTCTTTTGATATTACGATCACTGTAGATTTTGAATCCCAAAGGTTTTTAACCAAACGTAGGTAGGCGATAGGTAGTGAACCTATTGCCGTTATCGGGTTAATAATACGTTTGCTTAATTTACTGTAAGAACGTTATTCAGCATACATAGGCTGTTAGGATTGCTGGCAGAGAATCACAGTGGTGTAGATAGATAGATAGAAGAGGCCTAGGTCCAGCAGTGGACGAATATGGGCTGATGATGATGAGGTTTTGAAAACAATCCCGACACTCGTAGTTAATAGCCGGACTGGACCCCATAGCCCAATTTATAAGTACAGTCACGTGTATAAACATGTATGTAAGTAATCACTTGTTCACTGTGTTTAAAAAAAAGAAACTTTTAAAAGACATTTTCTTATAAATCATTGATAGAAATGTTATAGTTTTACGAATATGGTATTCTAGCTCTCTTACTACGATATAATAGATTATTTTAAGAGAAACTGGTTATGAAATGTTACTACTGCACGTGACGGTACACATCAGACTACATACCCTCTTTCAAGGTCCTCCAATAACCCGAGAATACTACAATACTACTTACGCTTGACATTCTCATTGAACAAAACCTTGCGACCGGCGCGACTTAACGACTCATCCGTAGATTGCAACCTCGCAAAAAAAGGTTCGGGTATTTCTAATCGTACTTCTTGTAGTAGGGGATAGAAGAAAAAAATATCCGTTACAGTCCAACGTACAGTTTTCAATCCATATAGGAAAAAACTTTAATCAAGTTGGGTTACATAATATTCTGAGATAGACTTATTACTTAAGCAAATTGGTAGTTAATGTGGCTACTAAAAATCGATGTAGTGCTATGAAAAGATTGATGGACGTGAATTAGGCAAGAGCGATGCGTTAGGATGTCTGACTATCACTTTAGGGGACAAACAAGAAGCTATATATGTATGTAAGTATACGACTTATTACATTTCCTAATAAAGTTTTGCTAGAAATTATATGCGCTTTATAGAATGCGTACTTGCCCTACCGATAGGTACTTTTGCTAATTACTCTATAGAAGCTAGCCAGAGTGTATATATATAAGCTGAGGACTACTTCATTAAATACTATAAAAGTGTGGTCACACACTGTCAAAAAAAAATAACACCGTGCGTGCCGAATCCGTCAATGCTAGACAATACACTTTTCGATTACAGGAATTGAAGCGGGATCTGCTAATATATTGCCAATAAAAAAAAAGTTTAAGTTAAAGAAGCGGCGCGGAATCTTCTAGTTCATCATTCAGTTATACATTTTGGTCACACACAGCTGACGCCTACCTACTAATAACTACAGAATATTATAACGATCTGCCCTCGACTGACGCAAGGTTGACTCCCGGGATCGGGTCAAGGCTACTATTTGTCGCAAAATACTGGTCTATACGTGATCGGTTTACTAAAGACTTGTGACGAAATCACACGTCCATATATTCACGGTCTTTATCCCTTGTGGGATTCACAGAAATTGGAGCTTAGATTAACGATCTTTATCATATGTATTATTCAACTTAACAGGCAAACAATTTAACAGAGAGCCGGGGTATACAAGGTGGAGAGGAGAGACGACAACGGCTGTGACAGCTAGCCGAAAGAAAATCTAAGTGTCGATACATGAAAAATATGACTTAAAAACAGTCCTGCATATAACATATAACACATAATATATACTATGTTTATTCATGTCAGCTAGTAAAAATGTTAAAAAAATATTTTAGTAGGAAGAGTGTTTTTGGTACGTATTTTTTATTTAAGTTTGTTTTGTTTCTTGTAATAGTTTCATATGTCATTTTTTATTATAGTTTTAAATAGTTTGCCTATAAGTAGACCGTTATATACAAGAGATTGGTATCTCTAAAGTAAGGACTTTCGCTCGGCTTGCAACCGCTATGGAATCGAGACGCTGTAAAGCTATTAAGTATAATATTTTAAAAAAGGTTACCTGGAAAAAAATCGCTCTGAGAGATATTGCCACTGTCAATTTTACATTTGTAATATACAGTGTTCCATAATTTAATCATTTATTAAAAAAATATTCCTTACAATTAATAAAATTAATTAAAAAAAACTTTTTATGTTAAACGGTTTACGGGCGCATAAGTTAAAAAAAAAGGTATGTTATTTAATTAAGTTGTAAGTGTTATATTAATTTACTAAGGTCACGCCCGACGATTGTATTTTTATGTCTGATCAATAATACCCAATGGCTAGAACCCACCAATTTTTTTTAGAATTTAGTACATTATCTTCATGAATACTTTTCTATTCCGAAAAAAAAACCGTTTAACATAAAACGTTTTTTTTATTAATTTTATTTTGAAGTTTTTAGTTAGGTATACTTTATAGTTTCATTTGACACTCATATTGTAAGTATTGTGAAAGAATAAGTTATCCGCCATTTTGTAGCGGCAGCCATCTTGGATTTATTATAGTCTATTGTATTCTACTAGTCGAGCTCTTTCATTTGATATCTATATTGTAGGGTTTGTGAAAGAATAGGTCATCCGCCATTTTATAGCGGCGGCCATGTTGGATTTAGAATTATACTAAATTTACATTAAATTGTAGAGTCAGCGGAACTAAAGCTGTGTACCAAATTTCAGATCAATCTGACAATAGGAAGGTACTTAAATTTCAATTTCTAATTTTGACCCAAACAAAAAATACCGTACGGGTCGATTTTAGTTTTTGAATATCGATTTATGATAATACCTATTACGAATATTATTTTTAAACAAAAACAACAATCTTTAACTACTTAGTTATTCATTAATCAGAAAAAAGGAACTTGTTAGGTAATGCGCAAGGGCGCGCATACATTTAGGGCGATCGTTTGGATGGACAAATTTGTATAGGTTTGATAAATGGTATACCGATCGCCCAATAATCCCTTGCGCACCCAAAATATTCTTAGGTCTGTCTCTTCACGCTCAACAATAAAATTTATCACATAAAGTTATCACACAAAAGAGTTTGAAAGACAGTTGATAGAAAATAATCAGTAGCCAACAATTATTATATGCATCAAAATGTGAAAATTCGTACAAAAATCTGCTACTTCAACATTTCTAAAAGAAAATTGATAGCTTATTTGATCCAATAACTAACTACTGAAAAAACAGTTCCCAAATAGGTACTTTCTCTAATTTCCGGTCTTCATTGTAACGAACAGCGCCATCTGTTGATAAAATTTAAATTCAGCAACAGACTGACTGAACTACAGAACCTGAAGTTGTTCTCTAGGTTATGTACGCGATTCCTTACGGCTTTTCAGTAGCTACGATGCAGTTAGAGTGAGTCCGTGTTTCCCTCACAGATGGCAGCACAAATATCATTTCCACTAATTTTCATATGTAGTTTTTTTTTGTGCGAGTTTGAGTGACTTTTACATTAATTACATCAGTTTTTAAGAAGATACAGTAAAGGATGTGGGGTCCTTTAAGAAAACATGATGCTGTCACAAGCTACGCAAACTAATTCATTTTTTGTCTTTATTAATATTTTGTAAGTATATTAGTGTACATAGTTAATACCTACATATTAAGAACTCGTAAGTGATTCTCCCTTTTTTCTAAATCTGTGGAGGTAGAGAACCACCCTACTTATGGTGAATAATCCTAACACATTAAAGTCAAAGAAAAGAAACTTGGAGCTAAGCAATTAACGTGATTAATATACGGGCGTGACTTAAACTTTGGAAAACACCAATAAGTATTTAAGGCTCAAGCCTGTCTACCGCAATTGTACGTCGAAACCTATAGGGAGTACGAACTCCTGTGCTTACATCCCAAAGACAATTTACTTAATGCCAGCCAGGGCTTAAACTGATGATTCTCTAAGAAGCTAAATTAAATTTGAGAACCCTCCTCGAAATAAGGATCAGGGTTAATCTGCGAAATCCCCGAAGCATTGTTTTGTGTTTGAACTGTCTTGCGCAGAACAAATTGCTGAAAAATATAGCCTCTTGAGACTTTTGCGATGTTCGCTTTGATTTATTTACGTTTCGGTGGGCCCTGGACCGGAGCCTGCGGTTGGCGAGATTTCTATGAGTCCTATTGTCTTCGGAGTTATTGTAGGTGCACTAACTCTGCTGCTCTTTACAACACATGTAGTAAATATAACATAATATGCTTTATGTTCATAAACTATTCTAATTACAACTAGCTGACCCAGCAAACGTTGTTTGCTTAATATTCATTTTTCATGCCCGAAAACACGGTTGGAAAGATGTTTTCTAAATATTAAACCTAGCTAGATCGATTTATCGCCCCCAAATCCCTCTACATACCAAATTTCATGAAAATCTTCCAATAAAAGAGATGAAGAAGAAAAGATTCCAATTATATAATTGGAATCTCGGAAACGGCTGCACCGTATACCACCGATATATATCTCTTGGCTCTTTCGCAGAGCCAAGAGATTTCGTTGCTAGACAGATTTTCTATGTCAGGATAAACTTGGGCGATCAGCTCATTAACCGAAGTAACAGTTTTACATAATGAATGTGGAAGCTGAATTTCGCCATTCAATTCGGTCATTGTACCATTACCTATCTTCAACAGCAGATCAGAGAACTCTCCCGTCAGTGAATCCCCTCCGAGTTGAGCTCTCATATTGACGGTAAGTGAGAGCTTACATTGGACCAGAGAAGGGATCGTTTGAGACAGGCGTTTACTTCATCAGCGCGCGTACCTCTGCTGATGACGGGGAGAGTCTGATGGAAGTCACCAGAAAAGAGGAATGTGACACCATCCATAACTTTGCTATTGTTTCTCATGTCCTGTAACGTGCGGTCAACAGCCTCCACTGCTTTTTTGTTTGCCATCGTGCATTCATCCCACACGATGAGAGCACAGTCTCGCAGCACTTTTGCTTTTTCGGAATTTTTTGAGATGCCGCAAACAGGATTGTCGCAGCGATCTAGATCTATAGGTATTTTAAACATTGAATGAGCTGTCTTACCCCCGGGCAGTAATGTTGCTGCTATCCCAGAGGATGCCACCCAAAAAGCTATGTCGGCATCTTTTCGAATTTTTAATTATTTTTTTATGTTAGTCTTGGCTCATTTTCTCGAACCAAACTATTCATTTCGGAAATATTATAGCTCGTCTCAGCGGCATACTCCTTACTTATTGTTGCGTCGCTCATCATCTGAGGAGAAGGAAGTCCGTATCCACCCAGAGGATTTCCGCCGATAGAGATCACGTAATCCTGAAGTTGTAATAAACCACGATTTTCTATGTCGGGTCTACATTCCTCAACATTGAGGGTACGTCTCTGAATCTCCCTCGTGATGTCTTCACAGAAGTTATGGCGGTACTTCTCCCAAAGATCGCTTGGATTCGACAGGTTACAGAAGACCAACATAACAGCAAAAAGTTGGCGAAGTTTAGCGGCGTTGTCACTGATGCACGCCTCTCGCAATGTGTTATCCCAGTTAGAATCGTCTTCAAGCAGATGTAGTGCTCTACATGCTGCTTGGTAGGTTGGATGAACTAAGCCGTCCACAGATTTAAGGCATTCGACGACGGTCCTCGTACGTGATGAAGTAGCAACCGAAGAAAGTAGCATTCGCTATTGCTTGGATGTACTGTGTACACCCTACCGAGTACGTTTTCTCTAAAGATGCCAGTAACACCTTCTACGATACTACCACGCTTTCTACGATTGAAGACGCCACGTTGTTTGTCGAACGTATAGTATGATGGCACGTCTTCGTAGAGCAATGTTTTAGCGAATTCGTCATCATGGCAGAGTTTGAAGAATGCCATCAACGTCGTATTTTTTGGATCATCGACTCTATCCCTCACGTTATTCAAAGTGAAGTAGACGCGCTGCCCATTCTCGAGATGGACAGCCAAATGAGTAACGGGAGGAAATCTTTCGTGTATAGGAAACGACAGGATGCGCCAAACTGCTTTCGAACTGCTTACATATCGTCCAGATTGGTACCGCAACACTTCGTCGTGTTCGTTTTGTACCCCGAATGTCGCTTGGTCGCTGCCTTTATTTACATGTTTGCATATATATGTATTTAATGGACTGGACGCTGCTACATAATTCGACGTTTTATAGACACTCGCTCCCCGCGCCCCGCGTCATAAACTCGCACGCGCCGCGCGCCAGGCGAAAATGCGATCGGAGTTTTTGATCAGTACTCCGTCATTTTACAACTTCTAGCGATGATTTTTGGTATACTCTTCTTTTAGATGTATTTGATTATAATAGTGTAAACAAAATCTGAATAAAATCACCTCATTCAACATAATAAGCAGCTAAACATGCAGATACTCGAATAAATAAATTAGGTTTGTATGGGGGCCACGTCTTATCATAACTGGAGCTAGAATTTAAATAGCCTATCCTGTGTCCCAGATGCCTATATGTTTTTATACCAAATTTCATCAAATTCGGATAATTGGTTTAAGAGTTATGGAGGAACATACATACATACATACATATATACATACATACACACATACAGAAAAAAATTCTAAAAATCGTGAAATTAGTTTCAGTATCATATATTGAGCCTATAAACATAATATCTCTGAAAACAAACTAACTTACTCCATGACCGACCCTTACAGATTTATTATTAGTATAGATATACAAGAATTGCTCGTTTAAAGATAAAGATATAGATATCTACATAGCTGTAGATACAGATACATAATTCTATTTTAATTAAATTAGAGGTCTCTTGGAGTATCACTTTGAGATTTAATGCTTTTTGGAATATCTCATAAAAAAAACAATTCTCACATCTTTCTAGTCGTGGAAATATTACCTCTATAAAAAGTTAAAGTTTTGTTTAACACATTAGTGAAAAACACACATGACATTCATCTTAAGACGATATACATTTCATGGGCTTTGAAATCACTTTATGATGATTCCAGTGCCTGTGTCAGGGTAAACGGGACCTACTCAGACTGGTTTGGCATCCATAGAGGTGTCAGACAGGGATGCGTAGCGTCTCCGTGGCTGTTCAATCTGTTAATGGACAGTTGTTTGGAAGATCTGAAAGGTCGTGATTGGGGTCTAGATATGGGTGGTTTAATCATCAAAGCCTTTTAATGCTGACGAATTCTTTTGCACCGTCGGCGTATGAATTGCAGCAGTTGATTAATTGTATGAATGAGTCATTGAAAAGGAAAGGAATGAAAGTGAATGCTAGTAAGACCAAAGTAATGGTAGTCGGAAATAATGAAAGGACAGTTTGTGAGTGCATGATTGACGGTGAGAAAGTTGAACAAGTGGATGAGTTTGTATATTTGGGATCTCTTTTTACAAGTGATGGAAAGTTTGACAAAGATATTGAAAGAAGAGTGAATGCGGGTAATAAGGTTAACGGTGCCCTTCGCAGTGTTATGGAGAGCCAATTCATGTCGAAAAAGGCAAGATTGGCTGTCCATGACGCTGTACTGGCACCTACCTTAATGTACCGGAGTGAAAGTTGGGTATGGCAGAAGAAGCATAAAAGTAAAGTCAATTCCGTAGAAATGCGGTCATTGCGGAGCATGAAAGGTGTGACATTGAATGACAGGATAAGGAATAGTGTGATAAAGGAAAGTTGCGGTTTGAAGGAAGACGTAGTGACCAAGATTGAAAAGGGCATGCTTCGGTGGTTTGGGCATATGGAGAGAATGGATGAAAGTCGATCGACGAAAGAGATTTATATGGGTGATGTAATGGGCCGGGTGAGTAGAGGTCGCCCCAAAAGGACATATAAAGACCAGATTGGTGATGTCCTGACCGAAGGTGGCGTGAAAAGTACTCGAAACCGGAGGTCATGTATGAAAAGATGTATGAATGTAGATGAGCGAAAGGGGTATGTCAGGATCGTGACAAATGGAGATCTGTAGTCTCTGCCTACCCCTCTGGGAGACAGGCGTGAAGTGTATGTATGTATGTATGTACATTTCATGGATATCACGTGGAAAGGCGGGATACAAAGTATTTAATATTAGAAAGCTTATTATTATGAGTGAATATATTTATTATTAAAAATACCACCCTCATAAAGATTACAATTATAAGAATTTTGACCATTTTAATCAGATTAATTCTTGCTCTTAAACCACCCGAAATGATATATAGATCGAGTTTGCTCTGGCTTAGAGAATAGTGTTCAAAGCGGCCATTACATCGATTGGTCTCCAAAACTAAAAGACTTTTTGAAGTACAATTGAATCAATATCTGTGCACTACAAATATCCTCTCTCCGCCAATGTAGCAAAGTCTTTCCACAGCATCATTAGCTGGGTGAGGTTGTGACTGTACTTCACGCTTGGTGGGCTTTCTATAGAGCGGGCTATGCCGTCGTGTCACGTATCTTGTTCCATTGTCTAGGTGTGAGATAGTAAACCCGTAGTATTGAAATAGACACTGTTAGGGCCTGGTAATGGGATGTTGCTCCACACATCTAAACCTACCTGAATGTGTAAAGGTAGCCGAATTGTTATGAAATCTTGTATTACAGTTATAACAACGCTGTATTAGATTCCACAAACAGTTTGTCTCTTCATTTCTAAATGTACCCTGTAATGTGTTCTTTGTGAGTTAAAACACAACACTACTGCGATCGCCAACCTGCCTGCCAAGCGTGGCGATTATTGTCATTTCCCTACAAATGATCATGGAAATCATTGGGGAGGCCCTCGTCCACCAGTGGATTTCATGTAGCTGATGACGATGATGTATCATTTACCCCCTGTCACTTTGGTGAAGTAATTTTTTTTTTATTTTGTGGGCCGACGGTGTTTTCTGTAAATTTTATTAATCTCGTGGGAATTTTTGAATAAATTATAGCCTATGTGTACACCGATGTTCATTATACATTAAAAAGAACATAGGAGTTGCACAACAAAAGATCACAAAAAAGAAAAACAATGTTAATTGGTAGTAATAGAATCTTTACCATGTAAGAGTTTTATTCGCGATCTAGTAACGACTATTCTATTGTAAAAGAGACCCTTAGCGTAATCTCCCCCTCAGCAACAGCAAAAGCAATACAAAAATACGTGGCACAACAAAGGACTAGTACTGCCACTTCAGCTCGCCTATCTTCCTGAAATGAGATAATAAACATAAACACAAGTAAATCACTCGTTTTGTCCGACGAAACTAGTTTTCTATAGATAGACAATTTATTGTGCGCTTCAACACAAAGAGTGTATAAATTGGAACAATCTCTCGACGGGAGCTGGAAGATGGGACCAATTTTGTGTCGTTTCGAGGATTTGTTCGAGTACACTTTAGACCAATACGCTGTAGATGGTACACTTATTGCGTACTTGCTTATTTTCTTAATTTGTGTGGCACTGAACTGAACATATCAGTGGCGTGCACTGGCTTTTACGACAAGGTAGGCAGTAATCCCCAAGGATTGACCTATGTATAGGTAACTTGTCTTTACGAAATATCTACTCACCCACAAAACACAGGATCTTCGAGTTAGCTTATGTCGAGGGTACAACAAAAAAAGATCTAGCAACAACTCTATTATTAGGTCAGGTAGCCGAAATACTAAGGTAGGCAGTGTCTTTTTGCCTATATGGTGTGCACGCCACTGCTACATATTATATTTTAGCGTATATAGATAAGGCTTTGGTACAATATTTAAGAATACACGTTTAATTACTTCACGAAAGCTAAGCTAGGATTTATCCTAAAGCTTAATTCCGTGAAGAATGGATGAACGTGAAGGTAACCGTATTGAAACGTTGTGAGTTAATGATATTAATTAAATTATGTTTTTTGTCCTATACCGGAAAAATAATGATAGCACATTTTTTTTCGATTAGATGCTATAAGGCGACATAAAAGATGTCTGAACGTGGATGAGGCGAAAGGGATATGTTAGCACCGTGACAAACAGATATCTGTACACTGACAGGCGACAGTGACAGGTCTGACAGGCGCGAAGTGTAAACCAGGTATTACGGTGCGAAATTAACCAAAGATAAGCATTTAGCTCACCTTCGTTGTTTGCTCGAGATTTCGACACAGTTACGTGTGCCGTGTTCACGAGCTAATCTTAAAATATAAGGAAAAATAAGGGCAGTTTCTACATCAAAAATTAAAAAAATCGGACTACGGTGGCAAGTACGGCGAGATTAGTGCGGTGTGTCGTTACAGTGACTTTTTGAGGGTAGTTTCAGATTCGAAGCCAACCTGTAAACGACGCCGCCGCGCTCAGCGAGAGAGTAAGCGATTGTAATGGTTTTACAACTTGAGCAGTAAAATCTGTAATAATTACTGTATTTTTTTACGACTTGTTTTATTAGCCGTAGGTACTCTGGAATGTATCGGATAATTATGTTAAGGTCGACCTTGGGGACGTTCCGGGAAAACAAAACTGATTATTGGACGTTGGGCTGTGGTAGACTTATTACTGCTAATTTTACTCCGGTCGAATTCGAAGTGTCAAATTTAAGAACGGACAATGTCTTTTTTTATTAACTAATAGACCCAATAACTGCAAGTAATAATTAATTTTCTATGTCGAGTATTATGATTTTAATTAATCTATGAATAAGGTCAAAACTGGGTCTCGCATCTTAATTAACTATTGCAATACATACTTTTCCTTTAGTATGTATTGAACTAAACATGCGAGTGCATTGCCTTAATCGGGACATAATTGGATCGATCACACGGATCAAAAACGCGGAAAATGATAATATAATGCTCAAATGATTTCATGTATACAGAATAATAATTAACTAATAACATGTCAATTTGTGTATAGTTTTTTGAAGGTAATAATAGAAATATAATGGCCCAAATCTATGTCTTCTGTACTAATATTACTTGCACAAAAGAGATGTTGTTTTTTTGTATAAAGAAATTCTAAAATCACTGGGCGGATTTTCATAATTGTAAATAAAAAAAAATACACTTCACGCCTTTAATCCCAAAGAGGGGTAGGCAGAGGCACATGCTAAAGCAAATACCCACGGTTCACCAAGCGTATTTAACCCACGTGCAGGGGTGAGCCCATCGGTTTAGGTTACACAACATTGTGGTTGTGCGGGTTTCATAGATGTGTCCTTCACCGTACGAGCGTATTGGTTGTAGCGTCTGAAAAAAGAGTCCCATGGTAACGTCCAGTAGCCGGCCTGAACCCGGGATCTCCCGGTTACAAGTCAAGGGTCCGACCAACTGGACCACAGACGCTCACATAATTGTTTCACTATTACAATGTTACATTATCCCTTTTAGGGCGCAATTACCATGGGATCTAAATACAACGTATCCACGATCGTTGGCCGTGGAAATATAACAATACTAGCTGACCCGGAAAACGTTGCTTTGCCAATATACATTTGTCATCATACAAACCTTCCTTAAGAATTCTAATTAAAATCTGAAAAAAAAGAATTCTATTAACATTCTATCTAGTAAAGAAAATCGCATCGAAATTCGTTGCGTAGATTTAAATATATAAGCATACATAGGGATAGACAGCGCGAAGCGACTTTGTTATATACTATGTAATGTAATGATGATATAAATACGTAAATCAAATATGTTTGATGAACAACGATGATTAAACAAAACTTCAGTTCGAAACTATTACTTTGTATTTAAATAACTATCTTATGGATCATGAGCATTATCAGCCTATATTCGTCCACTGCTGAACATAAGCATATTTAATTACACGTCACTGCTATTTATAATATGCGTCGTCTTACATCCAGATAATTATGTATAACACAGAATAGCTATCACATAATATGTATTAGCAACATTCTACACAGTGAAACTAAATCTCAATAGAATAACAAACATAAATCGCTAACAGAAGCACTCTACCGTCGTCGTAGCGGTGCCACACTCACACAGAGAGCCACAAAATTATATCAGCGAAGGAAGGCAAGTAGGTATATTTTTAGTGTATCCAGTCTCATAAGTCGCGGAAGCCGGCGGTCGGCGGTAACACACCGAGAAAATAAAAGACAAGGCGACGCCTATTCCGAATGTAAATCTGTGCCGATGTAACGGCTCCTCGGGAAATAAGACGTACAGTGGCACCCTGGCTAATCCATATCACTAGTATAAACTGAGCTCCATTGTCAAAGTAAACATATTCAACGTCGGTTAAGGTTACACGAGTAAATCTGGATATCATTACATGACCAAGTAGCAAGTGCGCCGAGATTGTCTTCAAGCAGTTTTGACTTTTTCTTTCAGAACACAGTTCTCTTGTGATGCCCTACTTGGTTTTGTTTTCTTTATAGCTTTTCCAACAGTTTGTGTATTCAACCGCATTTTTTTGGATAGGTTTTAAAAAGGCTTTCTCGGTGTGCTTGTGCATTAAAATGTTAAATAAGTTTATTATTCGGAGTTTGCATTTCGTAGCCGTGATACTTTAGTTATTTTGCCTTGCGATTATGTAGGATGGGAACATAATGACACTATAATAGCAGACAGCTTTAATGCTTCTAATATGGCGTTTCGGATGAAGATTACTAAATCCATCTAATATTATAAACGCGAAAGTTTGTTATGATGGATGGATCTTTGTTACTCTTTCACGCGAAAACTGGATAAAATTCGGGTAACATCGCTGGGGTACAGCTTAACAATATTATCTTTAGAGATTTTACAGAATCATGCTTGACCCAAAATTAGGTTGTCGGACGGGTACACAGATACTGATATACTTACCTAAATCATGTACCTACAAATGTATAATTTCAAACAATACATACAATAGAATAATGAAATAGAGGCTGGCGTCTTAATTACTAATACAATTCGGGCTATTTGTGTATAATGTAAAGAATTTTTTCATCGTTAAGAACAAGCGTTTGACCACCATCCTGCCTGATTTTAAGTAGCGAAGTGGTCTACGATGAAGCACACTTATTCATTAGGTACCTATTCACCCCTATATATTATTCAATACTCAATATTGTTCACCGGGTATACATTGAGTTATAATGTCTGTGCGCGTTTCATTAAAAAATATCTATCAAAAATATTATTTATTATACAACAGTCAAATTAAAAATATGGCGAAACTCGAGATGTAAAGAATGTACCTTTTCATACAAACAGAACGATTACGTGATTCCTTTGTAGATTGATAGTTGATTTTCCTTGTAGGAAGAGGTAATTTTTTTCGTTGTTGTTTGAAGGTTCCTTGCGGAAGGTTCTACCTCTATAGTATGCTGGGCTGAGTTACTTGAGTTTCGCCAATGTTTAACATTGCATCAGAAAATACGTTGTACATTACTAATGCAAAAGGTGACTATCGCTTAGAACGATTTCTTCCAGATAACCTGAAATATATTCAGCATCATTACAACAGCAACAACCATGACGTTGAAAGAAATATAAATGTTTCCATAAAAAGCTAGAAACGAAAATCCACGTGGCACAATTAGATTTTAATCTCACTTTTGTAAAACACACCGAGGATTTAACTTCACAATGTAAATGTGTCGTCCGTCAGTTAAATCTAGTTTTAGACCAGTCTAGTGAGGGTAAGCTTAAAAGTATGTTGGACCCAATGGAAAACCAACGCGCTTAGTGCTCAGACATAATCCCTAAGTCTGTAATGTGAAACGCTTCCGTTAAATACATTCAATATTATCTATTTCACTATATCTATCACTAATTTTAATAAGTATGTGTAAGTGTGCCAGACTCTGTCATTTAACCTTTTAACTGCCGGAAGATTAATTTTGGTTCCGCGATTTTGTATCCTGCTCTAACTTGAAAATCACTTGCTGTATGTGTCTGATTTTTAAGACATTGGATACAGATTTATACTATTTTGGGGTCACTGTGTAAAGCATCCCGGGATATTGATATTATTCAACTCAAAAATATACGCTTGGTTGACCGTGGACATTTGCTTAGTCAGTGCCTCTGCCTACCCCGCTTTGGGATTAAACGTCAAGGGCATTAAATTATTTTATTCAACATTTGTTTATTTATTTTGAAATGTAATTTTAGAAACTAGAAACTTAATTTTATATTTAATCAACATCGATAAACTACACGAAGACTAGTATATAATTGCTTACAAACTTTTTGATTGTTTTATTTATTCCAAACACGATATTAATGGACTTTGAAGCCATCAGCGGCCATTTGAAATGATTCGATATAAAAATAATTTCCGTGTTCAGCGAATGGTGTAGACGACGTAGTAATAGAAATGGGAACAGCACATTTATTTTAATTATATCTACCATTGATTTTATTGTTATCTATTTCTTATAATGTTTATTTCACCGTTGAACGTATTCTTCAATAAATGAGTGGATTCATTTCGGTGTTTTCACTAGTTTGACACTAGTTTCTGTAGTGAATAAAAAAAAATCCAACTTGACTAGTCGAATCCACGGATAAAAATTTTGTCATATCTGAGAAAATAGGTAGCGTGTCTCGAATTATCCCTCCATATGCCTAGTACAATCTAAAATTGATCTGCCGCTATCATAGTGAACCGACCCGCTTTGTGTAGAACAAGGGCAAGAACATGGCCGTACTACAAACTCGTGTACAAATAAGGTCACACACTGCCCAGTAATTGGTACGGGATGGTGTTACACAAAAGTGATATAGCGTGTTTTTTCGCACACCGAATCGTCCTTAGTTGAAACGTGATAGTATAGAGAAATCCCCCGCAACAAAGGTTAAGAAAAATGAATGGTTAAATAAAGCCACCCTTTGGAGCTTTGGACGGTCGCTGAATTTTTATGCTCGCCATTTGTGACGCTGCTCGCTATTGTTTTGGATCCTTCAGGACGCCTTTGAGACGACTCTTTCAGCTTTTTGTCAGAGGAATAGAAGTTAATTTACAAAATGTAGTTGTTTTGTACCCGCCACTTTTGTCATTTACACGCATGAGCGGGTTTCGTGAAACAGAACATGAAAGGAGTCTTTTTTTGGTCATTGTTAGACGAAAAAAAAACGAAAATGGTGTCTGTCTAAGTATGTTACTCGTAAGTAAATGAGGCATGTAGGTTTATTTTTAAAATAATTGGTTAGACTTCTTTTTTTATGCCTATTGTATTCTGGCTATTTGAAGCTAATGGTTACTACTGTTTCTTTCCAATTCACAAAATGTCTCACAATAAGAATTTACTATAACGTTTTCATAGAAACGAACACGTCACCAAAGTTGTCGTGTTCGAGGAACAGATAGCAACTACTGCTCAGTAGTTATTTCGTTGGTGGCGTCGCCGAGAGACTTTCGCTTATTTGTTTCAGCAGGACAGTCTCCAAAGTGGTCCCCAGAGTCGCAGCTTCGGAATTTCGGCACGCCAGCAAACTACTAACGTAATCAGACCTCCGCCTCTTTGTCACATCCACTATAAACAAGCCCAACTGTACTAACTAGGCGTGTATTGAAGTGTGCTTTTACTCAATGATTCGGATTGGATAAATAAATCCAGCTTACAGTTTCGACAAACTTGTTTCGAGTGGAATTGTGTTGTCGGGCGTATACCGAAATGCTTTGTCAGATATTTAGGACTCGAGTACTACTGTCAACTGTGATGTTTTGAATGACTTTATGAAGTTATTGTGCTAACAGTATGCATGTACTACAGATCTCGTAGTTGACTACGGCGTAGCAATTTTGCTACGAAGCTATTGCGTAATGTCTACGCCGCGGAGAGTTGTGTATTCAGGAATTTCATATGGAATAGTATAGATACCACAGAAACTATACAACTAGTACTAACCCCTCAGAAGCTTACATCCAGTAGTGGATGAATACAGGCTTATAATGATGAATAATTCCCAGTTTCTTGCAACTGTTTCAAGTTAACAAAGCAATCACATCAGCTTCTTTAAACAAACAGTATCAACTTTAAAACGC
Source organism: Conopomorpha cramerella (assembly GCA_012932125.1). Classification (NCBI taxonomy): domain Eukaryota; kingdom Metazoa; phylum Arthropoda; class Insecta; order Lepidoptera; family Gracillariidae; genus Conopomorpha; species Conopomorpha cramerella. Next base: position 20,850 of record SJJU01006941.1, read on the forward strand.
TAACTAGAAACCCGGGGAAAGCTAAACTTCTGATTCTTCGCGACATTGTGAACATTGAAAAGGAACAATATCGATTAATATGTATCAATTACTCATGTAAAAAAGTGCAGTAATAATAGTGTAATTTACTCAGACATGGATGTTAGATGATCAAACGAGATAGGTTATCGGATATAGCTACAGTACTTTAATACAATTTTCCTTATTTTTATACAAGTATTATTTTTATTTTCATACGAGAGCTTAATTAATTAGGCAATTTAGGACAATAATAACCGAATGGGCCACAATGAAGCTCTAATTGGCATTGTGGGTGTACAGTATATACTAAAAGCTGAACACAATATGTAACCGCATCATTTGATTATACTAGGTAGTGGGTTAAAGTATTGGGTATTATAGACACGTGGGTTCCACTACCATCTAGAATATGCCTCGGATTTGATTATTGTTAGAATCAGATATTAGGATAATACACGCAAAAAAAAATTAAAACAGTTCACGCATTTTAAGCCCAAAGCGGAGTAGGCAGGTGCACTTGCTAAGCAAATGCCCACGGTTTACCAAGCGTATTTAAACCGACGTGACACGGGGTGAGCCGATTGCCGTTATAAGGTTCACACAACTTGTGGTGTGCGGGTTTTATCACGTTGTTATCCTTCACCGTACGAGCGTTGCATTTCATACATAGGTCCTGTAAAATGAGTCCCATTGGCACACACCCAGTAGCGAGACTCGAATCCGCGACCTTTAAATCTTCAGGTATTTCATTAAAATAAAACACCAGGTATTTTAATAAGCACCATTTCTTGCTGGGTGGTATACACTGCAGGTACCTACAAAATAAGACCAGTTCCCCAAGGGAACAAAATCTAAGGCACCGACCCGTGGAGCTAAAACCAAATCTGCAGTGGATATATAATCTAAATGGAAATGGACGAATGAATTACAGGAAAATCTATGAGAGATTTTTCTTTTGCTTGTGTGATTGAAATGAGCGATGTCCCATACTGATTGTAAAAGACACACACATACGCGCACACACACAAAATAATTGCAATCGGAACTAAAGATTTACGAGTAATTTTTCAAAATAATTGTGTAAAATGTTTAATAACAGATCTACACTCGAGAGCAATGAAATCGACTCAGTATACTACTGGTTGCAGTAATAAAATGAGTCGATTTCATTGCTCCCGAGTGCAGTTACACGGAGTATCCCAAGTAAAATTCTTATTTCAAAGGCATAAAAACGATCGCACCAGGGCTAATGGATGTGAGTGTATGTATTTATGTACATTTGATTCCGTGCGAAGTATTCCTCAGGCTAGATGAGAACTATATTATTTTTTTTTAATTCGACGGACTAATTTGACAGTTCCTATGCGTACAATATGATGATTTATTCCTATGTAAGTTAAACAGAAAATTTAATACCAACATTTAAAGATTGTCATCGCGTATAATATACTCTTTTTTGCAGCAGAGCACAAAATTGTGTGAATAGGAACTGCCAAATTGGTTCGTCGAATTAAAAAATAGACTTTAGGAAACATCGTATTTTCCTTCCTATGTTCGTGTGTTTCTACCTATATGCATATATGTTTGTCCTTATGTATGCATAATCTAAATTGATCTAGTCCCCGATACCCAAAAGAAACCGTCTCGATGGACAAGTAAGTAAAACCGTCGTACCTGCCCACGCGATAAATCGACGTCTGACCTGGGATTCGTACAAAAAGTAAACGGTGGAAAGATTGATGGCAGGGAAGTGCGGGAGGCGGTGGGGATCCGTCAAGAATTATGTCGGATGCTCGATCAATCAGCGAAGCTCTACCAGCCCAAGCATGGCCCCATTAGGTGCCTTCGTACCTCATTTGCGGGGATTTAGTTTTTTTCTTCTTCTCTTTATTCATAACTTCAACGAAAGGCTGGCTGGTTGATAGGTTAAAACATCGCCTGGGAATATTACGTCGGGATTGCATGAACGGAAAGTGTTTATATGGACATGTTGTTGGTGATTACATTAATGGCTTTTCTTTGTTGAGTAGGTTTCTACATTCGAAATGAATTGATGTTTTATTTAGATTAAAAATAGAAATTTACCTAGCTGGACACATAAACCCATATTCTGAAAGAAAAATCAATGGTAATGTTTGAGGTTTTGTCTATTTTTAACATAGGGTCGGACAAAGCAAAAACATTTACTATATACATAATGCTCGGTTCATGTTTCAGAATTCCGGCCAGAAACCTACCCTGGATAATCCTCTTAAAACATCTTTCACCCTCATTAGCTGAATATACAAAAAATGTTTACAAACACTTGCGCAACGTGTTGCCTACAGCTTTCACTGAAAAAAAGACTGGAGTAAATACTCTCAGGTATCTAGATTATGTTTTTTTTCAAGATCTTTTTTTCCGTCAGCGAAGGTTAATACAATTCAAATGAAAGGCGCGGAGCACCCCCGGAATCTCCGGCGACATTACCCGGGAATCTGCGGGATTAGCGGAGCTCAGCGGTGAATGGCAATGCACGCGGCTTACACTTTAAAAAGAGACTGCTTAAGTACCTTCAGTTATTATCATAATATACCTATGTAGCTGTATGTGAGATACCAAGTTGAGTCATTTAGTAAGCGTTGGCAGGCTGGTGGAATTTGGGGTAGCGAAACGATTGAATAATGTCTTTCTTATTATAGGAAAGTTTAGTAGTTGAATTAATATACTGAGCTCTGGTGTCTTTAAATAAAATATGTGTGTTTTTGTAGGTATTTCAATCCATGTGAGCTGCAGAGAATGATCAGATCCAACCCGAAAGCTACCTGGTTCTAGAAGTATGGGGCATGCACTGCAGAGTTTCGAAGTCGTTTTATCTCCTTACAACGTTGTCTGACTCTACATACAAGATAATTATCTTCACTCATCTCTAGTATTCTCTATTTGTCAGTAAACTCTACCCTTTATATCTCCAGAGCACAGCGCAGCAAAATACAAAAGATAACACATGCTATTTGTTGAAAAATACGAAATAGTCCTTCTGGGGCGACCTCTACTTACCCGGCCCATTACATCACCCATATAAATCTCTTTCGTCAATCGACTTTCATACATTCTCTCCATATGCCAAAAAAAATCTTTAGGTCTCGTCTTTCTTTAAGCGCTTTCTAGGACTTCTGGACTACATAGCGCAGACTTCAGACAGCTGCGGAAGAGTGCACAGTATTATAATACTCGCGTGCCTCCACCGCCTGAAATAGCGGAATGGTAAATATAGAGCCGGAAGTTTATTTTCGTGGCAGTGGCCTAATGGTATCGCAACCGGAAGTTTGGTATTTTTTTTTTAAATTTTTCAAACAACCTTTGGGCAAAAACAGGCTATCTTTAGACTACAATCCTTCTTGGTTGTTAAGCTCCGATTCTGTCTACGACGAGGCACGTAAAATGTTTTTTTTCCCTGTTTAATTGTGATTATAAACAAATATACGTAAATGAAAAATAAAGTAATAATAATAATAATAAAAAAACATTTATTTCCATAAGATACATTAAACACATAGAACCACATAACATCCACAATTTTGCTCTTATCTTTATCTTTAAAAATGAAGCAATATCGTTGTATATATTATTATATATATATAATTAGAATCTCGGAAACGGCTGCACCGATTTTCATGAAATTTGGTATGTAGAGGGATTTGGGGGCGATAAATCGATCTAGCTAGGTTTAATTTTTAGAAAACATCTTTCCAACCGTGTTTTCGGGCATGAAAAATTGCTCAAATTGTTAATACGACTCTTATTGACATCTATTGCCGAGTAGTAATACTATGCTATACGTAGGATGGTGCGGGGGACGTTTGGTTTTGAAGTAACTGAAGTAAAGATGGGGTTATGAAAAAATCGAAGGAAAATAATCGATTTTTTTACTTCGAGCGAAGCTCGGTCGTCCAGGTACTAATTATAAATACAATCAAGTTTTATTATTAAATACAAGCACATACATAGTACAGATATCAAGCGTTCTTGTGCAAAATTTGAGTACCTACTTCCTAAAAAAGGAAGTATTTTTTTGCTTCACACACAACATTAATAATTAAGAATCACGGTACAGTAAGATACTCAGAATATATTACTGAAAGCAAGTCATTCCGTAATCTGGTCCACTTCGAGTACGCGGAATTACTCCCGGACAGTGCACAGCGATAACAATAAATATTCTTTAGTGTCTTTTTACTGTCCGCAAAAGTGTTAAGCTCTACTAAAGTGTCTATGAAATCTACGCTATTGCCGTTACGTGAAAATATCGTCAGTGGTTTCATCAATGTTGGGTTAAATACTATAAGTGAAATGTGATCCTTATCCCTCATTCTTCATCATCATCTCAGTACTTCTTATCCCTTATTGAAAACGATGGAAAGCCTGAGAAGTCTGCCTGTGAGGAACGATATGATATGATAGTGGACTGTATGATAGAAATAAAGAAACAATAATTCCTCGTATGAAGGTACAAACTGTCTTAGGTACAAATTAGAAAAGTCAAAATTGACAATATTCATAGAAGAACATAAAAGTGTAAAATACTTATAAAAAGGTTGTTTTTAGCTACACTTATTGTAGTTAAATCACGTTTTTAAAGAAACGCGCACTGACATTATATTAATATTTGAAATCGGGTGTTACAGCGCGAGCGAGCACGACACATGTAACTGTGTCGAAACGTCGGGCAAATAACGAAGGTAAGCTGAATGCTTGTCTTTGGTTAATTTCGCGCCGTAACACCCGGTTTAAACTATTAACTCATTGTAGTTACAGAGTGAATGTAAACCATCAGTACAGTGATTGCATATTTGTGTTCTCTATAATAACATAGTGGATTTAAAACTCTGTTTTTAAGCGACTTCAAAAAAGGTTTCTTTCTCAATTCGATCGTATATAATATGCTTCTGTATGTTTGTTCAACACTTCGTCGTTTACGAACAAATTTTGATGATTATTTTTTTGTTCTAATGTAGATATTTTAAAGGTGGTCCCGGCTGGTTCGATGACGGCAGACAGGTACATCGAGGGGAACTTTACAACATCGTACGGGCTGAAGTAGTGGTGCTAGTTGAAGTCTGTTATTTTCCTTTAAAATTATGTGTTTTGCACACATCAAGGAAATGCCAAAAAATATAAATGACAAAACACAAAAGTTGCACACTATACTTTTGCTATATAAGATTTGCTATAAGTACGGGGCATAATCTCTATGGCCTATGTCGAATAGAATAGTATGACGAATATAAGCTGATGATGATGATAAGCTCTGACCGAAATAATAAAAATGTTATGAATACTTATAGACCCATTGGTGTAGTGCTCATAATGTCTGCCTCTATTCTGTAGGGTCGTGGATCCGATTTCCACCGCTGACAGGTAAGTACTTAGATGATTTGACCTTTTAAGTCCTTGGTGGATGTGTCTGAGTGTTTTATTTATATAAACATGTATTTAAAAGAAAAAAGTAGTTTAAGCTAGTATTTATTTTAGAATTTCGTAACACAAGTGCTTTAGCTACTTAATATGAGATGAAGGCAATGTACCTATGTGCTGTTGTAATTATTACATTATATTAATATTAAGAGTATACCTCAATCCTTTTGAAAATAAACGCGCTGGCACTTATACAAAGGTCTACTGGAAATTGTTATTTCTTATCTGATACACATATCACAAGTCTGGTATATCTTCGGAACACTCATACCGCTATTATTGATAACGCTTTAAGTGATCAATTAATTGTTTACTTATGATATTATAGATAGTTAATAGTCCCTTTGAAATGATCGATTCAAATGCCTTTTCTAGTAAAATTAACCCTCTTCCCCAGTGTGCGGTAGTCAATCGCTCTTCCTAAACGTGTTAAAATCGAGATCGATCTGTTACCCGATTACTGGATGACGTTGACGCATCGACTCGCCGATCGAGTTCAACTCTATGATACCTACCTAAACCTACATAGTCATTTGTGATGAAAACTGAAGCTGCTTTTAGAAATTATATTATTATCATATTACTTAGTTGTTCTTCTTATTTTTCCCCGGGATGAGATATAAGAAGCGAACTAACAATTTGCTTTGTGGAAATACCGCTTAAAATGTGTCTAATTACTCACATGTTTCTGAGTAGATTTCTGACAATTTGAAGAACGTAAACAAGTAACATACGAGAAGCCGAAAACAGATCACAGGGGCGTGCAATTGGAGAGGCCTATGTCCAGCAGTGGACAAGTATGGGCTGATGATGATGATGATGAAACAAGTAAGTAATTAGACTGGCACTCAAACTAGGTAACTATTAAAATGTTGGGTTTAAAATTAGGTTATTTTCTGAAAACGATGGTCATTGGCACACGCTACACTTTGAATTGATAGCATTTTAATTCTTAGTTCTATCACACACATTTAGTAAGTCTACTGAGAGCAGAAGAAAAATGAATACAAATTAGCAGTCTATCACGTATATTAAAAAAAGCGAACAAACTGTACAAAGATGTAAAATTACAACTAACTATTTGAAGATACTAAGATTTTATTTGATTACATCCAGACGTAATACATTCAGGGGTATGTCAGGATCGTGACAAATGGAAATCTGTAGTCTATGCCTACCCCTCTGGGAGACAGGCGTGAAGTGTATGTATGTAAGAATATGCAAGACAGGACCTTTTCTAAAGTGTGCCTTGTCACAGTAGGCAATACAGAAATACATAAATACAGTCGCATTGAATTCTGTGAAGTTGTACATTCAACACCTGCAATGCGACCAAAGTGATTGTAACGTGCCATCTGGCGATACTTTTCCAGTGTGCAGCGGCAAGTAGTTAAACTGTTGTCGAAGTGGAAACAGACAGTTTCGGCAGCTGTCTCGGCTGGCTACAAACATTGGCCAAACTGGATCAAACTCGACCTCACAGCTCGCTAACTTGTCGCCACGCCACTTGCAATGACCAATACCAGCAGTTTGTGTAGGTGCGGGCAAGCTCCAGAGCGACACAACTTTGCTTTTCATTTATACATTCACGGAACGGTTTCGTTGTATCCCCTTTGCCGACACGTAAACTCAAGTTGTATTTGATATATCTATTAATCGTATTATGCTGAAGTGTTTTTGGTTGATTCTTAGCTTACATTAATAACTGCAATTGAAAGTTTTACGTTTGAGAGAATAATCCTGAACTGGTCTGCCGTTTTTTTTAATTTTGAAACTCCTTCACAAGCACAGATCTCTCGACATTATATAAAAAGTTTTAACCGGTTATTACGGGGCGATGATTAACCAAAGATAAGCATTCAGCTTACCTTCGTTCTTTGCCCGTCGTCGTTTCTACACAATAACATGTGCCGTGGTCAACAACGAAGGTAGGCTGAATGCTTATCTTTGGTTAATTATCGCGCCGTAATACCCGGTTAAAACTTTTAATACACAGATCTCTGCACAAATAATATTCTCTATCAGGCTTTATATCTGTTTCACACATTTTCTAATTATATATATACACATAAACACTAACTAACTAACAAATATCTTACTTAATACTTTACGCCCGTTTCCCAGAGTTATATAAGGTATCGATCGAAATAAAAACTGTGTAGGTTTGAGGCTGCATATAACTGAATGTAGGTTTAACTTACTACTGAATAACTCGATAATAACGAACTGCTACTTGTAATAAACCATTAAACTTATCGAATACTGACATGGTATCTGTGACTGTACGATGTCGACTGTTTTATCTAGCACGAGAACGGACTATGTGTCTACGTGTATTTTGGGCTTACATGTTACGACTGACGATAATGAATAAACCTACCGAAGCTTAGTAAGCAAGCGAGGTTCCATCCTGTAGTGCAATAATTCAAGAGAAAAGAAATCTTGAAAGAGATATTCTATGGAGTTGATCGTCTATTTAGTCCATACAAAGCCCAGCAGTAAAGTTAAAAGTGAACATGGATGCATGTGTCAAAAGGTCTGTCTATTGGATTGAGAGTTACGAACGCGAGTTGTATGTATGTACATAAATCCCTTAGCGTACATACCTTCACGTTACGACTATCCAAATTAAAATTTAAAGCATGATAGGTTTCCACATGATTTTCTCGACTTATGATGCTTGCATACTTCTTAACCGTTAATCAACCAAAACCTTTCAAAAATCTTTGACGTTTTTTGCCAAAACTAAGAAATAACGTCAAAAAGAAAATACACACCTTAAAATCCTAATCCCCTAGTTCAGCTTATGAAATAATCATATAAACAACAAACGAATGTATTTCTATGTTTCAGTTGTTTTGCAAACTATGTTATCTGGTATTTAAAAAATGCCCGTACAATTTATGAAATCAGACCATGCACAGTTTAATGCAACGTTTTCACAGAGACATTTCGTTTAAGTGTACTTAACTCTGCGGGTAGATTAAACACTTTTGTACTTATTTAGTGTACGTTGTTCTCATAAAACTACGCTCTTTCAGTGCCGGATGAATAATAACTTATCTTTTGAAAATGCTACGGGCTCTATTTATTTTTAAGATTTACGACGAATCTTGATTTCACTGGACATTCGATGTCAGGTGAACTTATTCATAGCCATTTTAACTGAACCGCATTTTTAAAGTAAATATATATGAAAGAGCGTAGATTCAGTCTGGCTGTATGATTTCACATTTTATTCAGTGCTGTAAGTACAATGGAAACAGGGAAGGAGGAAGGAAAAAATCGTCCCCCGACTACTGCAGCAGGAATTCCGGGTTTTTCTCCGTAGAATCACGGGGAATATCAAAGCGTTTTGACTTAGCAAAATTATTGCTCTTTTTTCGCTTTTCCATTGCAGTTTCTGGAATACTGAAAGGGAAAGATCACATCAAAAGACAGCATCTTTAAGAGATGAAGAAGCATGATTACATGTTTCTTCACTTTGAAAAACTTTTTCAGAAATCATATTTTTACGTACAAAAGTACATGTTTTGTTGTGTCAGTTTGGACCTTGAAGAGTAATATGATTGTACGAAAAATTTTGGTGATAATTCAATGTGATGCGTTATTCGCTAGCACTCCAGATTGGCTTACCACAAGTCTAGTGGGTAATGAGGTGGTGTGAAATGAAACAGGTAGTGCCTCAAAATTAGTTTTTCATAGACATTTTAGTTATTTCATAGGCTTAGAAACGCCAAGTTCAAATTCAAACAAAATTGTAAAAAACCGCTCCATGTACTGATTTCCTACAGACAGTAATCATATAAGTTTCGCAATTTCAAATAAAACTTAACTATAACGCCTACTTCGAGTCTGAGAAATGTAAAACATAGCTGTTAATGGGACTTAACACCAATACTATCTGAAGCGTCAATAAATCCCGGATCAGCGAATACCTTTATCAGATGAAGGTACGTCGCACGCACGAGCCGAGGAGCGGCCCAAGTTCACCAACACGCTCACTCAGTATAATTGGCTCAAACAACAGTTAGTGAAGCGATATCAGCTTAATAGTGCATTTGGTATCTTAATAGCCAGTGCTATGGGCCATATCTCATTGTTCTAATTTCAGCTCTGATCTATGAGGTTTATAATATACGCCGCCGATACCAGACGTGAGCATTGCCTTCGCTATCGCGCCAAAACTTGCGCCATTATCATACAAAATTGCGATGACTTAAAACGTATTACTTCATATAAGTATGGAGAAGGTACGGGAGACTAGGGTACTTCTATCTGAGAATTTAACTTTTGGTATGTGTTGGAAAATTTCTTCCAGCTACAGCTTATATTAGCTGGAAGAAAGCTTAGATATTTAGACGACTAACCTATTAAAGTCATTGCGGTATCCACAAGCTAACTCAAAATAAAAATATGAGTGCGTCCCATTACTTATTTTACACCTAACTACTCTTAGATTTTTCATCAGAAAGATAACGAACACTTTTTTAGTGTTACTGCAATTGGTTTTGAGCGGCTTATTATGTAAATATGCAATTTAAGGAACACTTAATGAAAACACTAACTCCAACACAATATAAGTACGTACAGCTTAAAAAAGGCAAGTACAAAAAATAATAAACGGTTTTGCCTGGAAACACAAAAAGTATCTCATGAAAGAGATGAAAATTGCTTGTTTGGATTTATATTATAATTCTGTTTGCTTTTGTATATTATATTCTGTAACAGTTTTTGTGTTTACTTATGTGCCTTGTTATGAAATTAAATTCACTGTACAAAGTTGTGGAAATATGATTGCTGTGCCAGTTTGAGCTTTTGTAATGTATAAAAATTCTTAATTAATCTGTACGCATATTGACACTATGGTACTGTAGTGTTTGACGTATTTCCCAATAGTCTTTATTGTATTCATCATCATCATTTTCCTGCCCTTATCCCACAACTGTATTATATCATACAAATGCAATTCATAGTATTTATAATTAATAATCATTTATACATTTTAGCCGAGTCGTTAAATAATTTTTCAGAACGGCATTAACTTTTATTAAATACTTTTCAAGTAATCAAAGATTTTTTTTTCAATTGATTATCAAAGATTTTTCTTATCAAATGCCACACGAGGGAGTTGTTGTATTCTTCTTTTCGAGTATATATCCTATAAAAAACCGATACCTATAAATAACTTAAAAAAATGTGAAGGAATTCAAAGAATGCAATTCAAACAAAGACAGTTTTACTGTCTAATGTATCGCGACCCACGAACTAATTAAAGTAAAGACTGTATAGAAATAAGCGAAAAAATAAAAGCCACTACGTTACAGTCCAAATTCGATGAATCTTTGTCATTCGCATGCGGTATGAGCAAAAATCATGGTGCTCCCATGTCTGATGGTTTGCAAAGGAATGTTAGTAGTATTTTAACGTACTTTATATCGACCAAGCTCCGATTCGTCATTAGATCGCATGCGGAGACCTAACCGCATACAATGCCCGACCAATCACAATACTCCTTTATTAATAATGCCAATAACATACATTCATGTACTATTTTTCTAATTAGTGTTAATTATTCGGTTGACTGGTTAAATGTGCATCTGATTACAAATTAGCTATCCATGTTCAATTGGTGGTAATTAAATTGGTTTATTCAAAACTATATCAAGTGATGAACTCTATAGGTAATCAAATTGTTGCCGCCTCGAGTCGCGTCCGTTTATCAATTAGCGTGAGATTCATATTAATGGCGTCTGTGCCATGCATTAGTGATTGGACAGGCCAATTAAGATAAAAACGATTTTAGATGGGTATAAGATTATTCGTGCTAATTGGTTTGTGGTGGTCTGGGATGTGGATGTGACACTATTTTCTCTTTCTCTACTCATTCTTCCGAAAGTTAAAATGTTTTAAATAGTTACGCACTTACATAGCTTGGTAACTTGTCTCTCGGAGGAGTGGACAGAGACAAACGACTTTCACACGTCCCTCTTGTGTCGTCCATTTTCATCGATATTTTCATACAGGTGCTTATTGTAAGAAGATCTCCGATACCCTTCAAATGTTTATCTATGTTCGACATTTAATCGACGTCAAAAAAAAAGGAGGAGCTTCTCAATTCGTCTGTATTTTTTTATTAGGAATGTTCGTTACCAAATATTTTTGATTCGGTGAACCGATTTGAATGATTATCTTTTTGTTTGAAAGCTGGTTTGATCTTCTCGTTTGATCTCATCAATTTAAGTTTGGTTCAGTTCCGACAATGGCAACCATGAGAAAACCACAAATCGTTCATTGCCTACAACAACGCGACATCTCAAAATGTGACACTGTTGAAATAACAATATTATTACTACACACATCAAAAATGTCTAGGGAACAAGAACATTTTTAGCTCTAAAAAAATCTAATTTATTTAAATCAAATCTAATCTTCTGGATTGGTCTCCTACCTAATTCCCCATGTCTGTAACAATGACTTATCACCACATTTTGAATAAATTATGAATGAATTCAGTTTTTGTAAAATATTTTCTTGATTCCAATTTTCTAAAATGTACTTGATCCCTAGACACTTTTGATGTGTGTATTACTAAGGACTGTTTTCTAACTAAAAAAATATTGTGAAATATGGCGTTGTTGTAATAAATGAGCGAAATGTTTTAATATTATACTGGTTGAAGTCGATTCTTTTTTTCTTTAAAGTTCTGTATACCAAACTAAATATTAAAGTCGGGAGTTTACGTTATTTGTTATTTTACTTCAAGGACCGTAAATTATAAATAACTTCATAAATATACTTTATAAACTCTATATAAAATATTGATAACCCAACCATTAAACGTTTCCAGTGAATAAAAAATCAGGCGTCTCTCCGGAAGTGCTTGACTGTACATAAACCCAATATAATTTGACATGCAACTGAAAACGGCATACAGAAATAGAAAGGCACACAACTCTGAAATGTCCAGCGCTTTTCTAATTTCACAGCGACGAATGACTCCCTGCAGATTCGTTTCGTTTGTATCTGCATCGTGACAACGTGACACTACACGTAGCATAACGTATCATTGGCCCGGAAAATGAAGGTGGTTTCACCCATCTAAAGACAGTTCTAATTTGGAAGGTCCCTTTGAGGTGTGGGTACACTAGTTATATGAAACTGTATAGCAGTGTAATGGTACTATCGGCGTAAGAGGAAAGTTCGCTTGTAAAGTTCAGGACTAAAGAGTATTTGTGTTACTTCAGACGACCGTTCCTATGCGAGCCTTTAAATATTAATAACGTGCTCGCGGAAACTCGGAAATGTCTTTCCCGACAGGTACAGTCACCGATGCGGTATAACTATTTATAAGTGTTTTTGTTGTTTTGGACTAGCTTTTGGATGGAATTGTTCTAGACAGTAGTTTAAGATAAAGTGGTTGAGCATGTTATTGTATTTCAAGCATCGATACTTCTTTAAACAATACTGATTGGGGTTGTCCTTCCCTATTTTGATACGTAATTCTATGGTGGATTGGTTTTCATTGTAGTTGAATATGTTAGTCCACCGAACAATATCACCTCAAGGACCCCGAATATCCTTTGTAAATATCGGAATATCTACTAGCAATGATACATTTTGGTATCATCA
>SJJU01006942.1:0-10502 GCA_012932125.1 Conopomorpha cramerella
AAAAACTGAGTTAGGTTTGTTGAAAACAAGTTAGGTTAGCTATATTCATAGTTAGGTTAGTGAAAAAACTGAGTTAGGTTTGTTGAAAACAAGTTAGGTTAGCTATATTAATAGTTAGGTTAGTGAAAAAACTGAGTTAGGTTTGTTGAAAACAAGTTCGGTTAGCTGTATTAATAGTTATAGTTAGTGAAAAAACTGGGTTAGGTTTGTTGAAAACAAGTTAGGTTAGCTGTATTAATAGTTAGGTTAGTGAAAAAACTGGGTTAGGTTTGTTGAAAACGCGTTCGGTTAGCTGTATTAATAGTTAGGTTAGTGAAAAAACTGAGTTAGGTTTGTTGAAAACAAGTTAGGTTAGCTGTATTAATAGTTAGGTTAGTGAAAAAACTGAGTTAGGTTTGTTGAAAACAAGTTAGGTTAGCTGTATTAATAGTTAGGTTGGTGAAAAAACTGAGTTAGGTTTGTTGAAAACAAGTTAGGTTAGCTATATTCATAGTTAGGTTGGTATAAAACTGAGTTAGGTTTTCTAAAAACAAGTTAGGTTAGCTATATTCATAGTTAGGTTGGTATAAAACTGAGTTAGGTTTGTTGAAAACAAGTTAGGTTTAGCTGTATTAATAGTTAGGTTAGTGAAAAACCTGGGTTAGGTTTGTTGAAAACAAGTTAGGTTAGCTATATTCATAGTTAGGTTGGTATAAAACTGAGTTAGGTTTGTTGAAAACAAGTTAGGTTAGCTAGGTGCATAGTTAGGATTCGAGCGAAGGTGAGAAAAGCCCCGTCTCAACATATTGGGCCCTTGTTTTATTCCACTCGTTCTTCTTTTGTTGTTGTTTGTAGAAGTCTGTTAAGAGTTTTGCTATATATTCTGTTTTTGTGTAAGATTGTTGGTTCGTTAGGTCACAGGTTGATTTTCTTCGGTAGGTAGGTAGTAAGAGGATAGCGCTTAAACCCCCCACCCGACATGGATAACAGGACGTTTTTTCCTTCATATGTTTCTTTTATGTACTGTGTGTAATTGTGAAAAACACAGCTTGGTCAAACAAAATATTACATTATTTCCAGCATCCCGGCGGCAGAGACGGCGACGGTGAAAGACGGGGGCGGCGGTGGAGACGGCGACGGTGAAAGACGAGGGCGGCGGTGGAGACGGCGCCGGCGACGGCGAACGGTGAACGACGACGGCTGAAATGTGTCAAAAACAAGAATCAACTAAATACCTGCTGGCCCCAACCCACCAAAGTGCATTGTTACCTCCGCACGCAGCACGCAGTCCTGGCTGGCTAAATACATATACATACAACATACCATAACATACTACACACCACATCCAAATAACACCCACACGTCCATCCATACATACATTCCACGTCCACCACAGATGTGAGGAGTGTGGGTGGACACAGAAGAACCTTAGGGTCAAAATCCAAATTTCATGCTCTATTTACCTCTCAGATCAATTGGCATGGGCGAAACATGCACCAGCGAACATGTTCGATATGCATATAGCGAGCGATTTGGTTTATGAGATAGATACCCATGAAATGCAAGATAACCCTTGGAAACGCATACATACATACGGTTCTCAGTCTATGCGTTTCTTACATACATTGAAATAAACATGGTAAATAAACATTTGACATACACATACATTTTTGATCTCGTTTGGATCGCGCGTACGGATAATCTGCGAGAGTCATCTGCGCATTTAAAATACGCAGCGTGCTACCTGGGGGTTGCAGCACAAGCGCTGCAAACCCCTATACTTGTGAATTCACCAGTGAAGGATGTTGCACTAGTAGTGGCCGGTAACCGCTACTTTAGTTCCAATTAAAAATAGTAAGCCTAAAATCTAAAATTAGCATATTATACACTTAAACTTGCACCGCCTTTTATTTCCATTTGGGGGGGTGGGCAGAGGCATTGGCCCGACGTTATCAACCCCGTGACTTTGGATTTGGGGGGGGGGTCATAGTTCGGGTGGGGCCGGCTGGCTGGCTGGCTGGCTGGCTGGCTGGCTGGCTGGCTGGCTGGCTGGCTGGCTGGCCGGCACCAACAGCTCAGCTGAAGCATTTTAGTAATAACTGTTAAAAAAGAGCACTCCCAGTTTAGACTTAGAGGTAGGTATTACTTTTTGGTATGCATACACACATACATTCCTCTTTCATGTACCTGGCCGCGTTTGTAAGTGTTGGTACAAGGTGCTCAGGACATATACATCTTGTCATCATCATCTCCCAAAGTTGGAAATGCCTATTTCAAAGAATGTGTCTGCCTCGGAGTATAGTATTGTATTAAAAGTAACATACAGTATCATAGCACTTGTCCTGTGAAGAGTTGTATGGGTAGACTTCTCAAGAGTAGCCTCGGAGCAGAGTAGAGCAGTGCAGGCAGGCAGCAACAATTGGCAGCTCTGGGACTGTACTGTGTGCAGCAGTAGCACCTGTAAATTCATATTAATTATTTGTTGAGGGTGGGTAAAGAACCTTGTAAAATATTAGCAATAGGTGTGAGCATACAGCCTAAAAGTGTGATGAAATCTCACTACTATAAATGTGAACAATTCAAGTCAGCAACAATAGCAACTGACAACATGATCTCAATGATTATTTATACTTGTGAAAGCATTTGTCAATCAACAAGTAGCAATTTTATGAAGCAATGGAATTTCAATAGGAACTCTCTAGTAGCATACATACCGCTGTGGAGGTGACCAGGAGTTGCTCCATGACAGCAACAGTAGCAACTGATATGCTGCATTACAAATACATTATTCCTATTTACCATTGTACCTATTTATAATTTGTTTAGTATGAGTAAACAAAGTATTGGAACCACTGTCACTGCATCTTATTGAAAAGCTTTTCTTATAAGGTAAAAGATGAACATACCTACTTTTGTTATATTCAAACCATTCCTTTGCAACCAGCAGCAGCCATTCCAAATATGTAGTTAATTTAGGCCAATGAAACCAAGACAAGTAGGGTCCTCCTCAAATCAATATTACACCTGAAATACATAGGTACAATCCAAATATCATGTGTATGTAAGTAACAAAATCACACCAATTCAAGATGAACAACAACAATAATAGCATTGTCAGATGGGAGTAATATTCATAAAGTACACAAATAATGTAAGTAGCTGCTCAAGCTTAGTAAAAGGGCAAAATGGGCAACTTTCAGAGAAAAATACAAAGGTAAAGTTCATCATTTTTCTCACAAGTTTCCATTTTTCTACTACTTTCAGCAACAAACAACATTAGGAAATGGTGGGCCAAAGCCCTTCTTCCTTCTAATGGTCTGGTATCATCGGAACTCTTCCCCAGAAGAGTATTTATTGTTGTTGTTGCTGTTACTTTTAGAAAGAAAACTCGATCGTTTCACAAACACAACGATACAATGCGGCGACAACAACACGTTCGATCTACGCCGGCTTATTGTTCGTTCAATTACATAAAGTAAACACGGCACAATACAATAAATACTAACTAACTAACAATAGTGAAGAAAATCTAGTTTGAAGGAAACAAAGTTTTCAGTATTCGAATGTAAAAGTAAACTTGAATTTTTTTTTCGCCCGACCGCTAAGTCGATACGTCAGTTTCCATTGTCAATACTGTCAATAATTCTGTACATATACGTACAATGTGGAAGGAGAGTTTGGACATCCGTTCCCGCTGCGGCTCAAGCTTACCAACAAAAGCGCACGAATTCATGTTATTGGCTGCCAACTACAGGTGAAAATGATTCGGAGCAAACTTCAGACCAAACTAGAAAGGAACGTCTTTCAGTTTTAAATATTCAGTCAGCTTTGGTTTGCAAGTCTAGTTATTTTTGGTATGAGCTGATATTTGTATTGATTAATCAAACCGACGCGCATTGTACTTGTATTCGATCGAAGCTTGCACCGAAGGTTTTGTTACGCGCATGGCTCAAAACACTTGAAACTGACAGCCGCGTAAAACCTTATAATAAAAAGCACTACTGTCACTTGCGCGCGGAGAAATAACAATGGAAAAAAACAAACAAACAATAAGTATGCCGCGGCGGAAAAGTTACTACGAATTGTCCTGCAACGAAATAGAAGTTTGAACAAAGTTTTTACAATCGGAATCGTTGGCTAGAGACAAAATGAGACTACAACAGCCCAACAGTACCAGTGTACAGTGCATTGCAGTGTTGCTTGACGGCGTGTTTTTCAAAAAAATGAGCGAAAGAAAAATGTGAGTACGACGCGTTTTACAATGTAATTTAACTATTCTTCTTGCAATAACGGTGCTAAAGGGACACTAACTTGTAATAAATAATTATCATCGCTAGTACAGTTTCAGTATTACTGTATTACTATAACAAAACAAAGTATTGTGAGCAGCATGATTTGGATAGTTTGTTGTCCCTGCATTCTAGAACAACATGAAGTAACATAAAAAGTGTAATAGGTTTCCAGACAAGTGTTATTATTGTATTATTCTTATTTGCATTTCAGTGAACAATTCACACCGACCCACCCAAGTTGTTTGTTGCAATTGGCAAAGAAATCTGACTGATGAGGAGTCTGCAGTGGACAGTGGATGATAATAATTCGGTGAGTGAAATTATACAGAAATAAAGCCAAGTCATGTAGGTATAGAATGTTTATTTGATTTCTAACTGATTTCCCCGTTGCACTGTTGTACTTAATATTTTTTAAATGTTTCTTTGTGCCCAACCGCTCATCCAACGCCAGCTAGTTTCTGGTCTGACAGCACTGGTGCAGTGGTGGTAGTCCTGTAAGATAAAATTCTAATGAAGAATATGACCTTTTCAATAAATAAATAAATTACAACACACATTGAAACAGTATTTAAAGTAGAAAAACATTATTAGTATTTGAATGAATATTATTCTTCTTCAAACACTTTGTGTGGGTTTTTATGCTAGCGGTGAAAAGGTGATGTTATATATTTTTGTGTATGCTTTTCCTTAATAAAATAAAATAATAAATAAACATTTTAGGTTTTCAATGGAAACATAATGAAAGATAATAACAATGATAGGTAATATATGTTTCTTGGGTGATATTTTATGTTGCCGCTGCCTCTTACTATTTGTGGATTGTTTTGTTTTGTTGTTTGGTTGTACAAGGTGTGGTGGTGTTGGTTTTTATTTTTATTATTCTACATGCCTAAGTATATTATTAAGTTTTTTTTAGTTTGTTTTATAATACATATACCTACATTTTGTGTTACATTTGTTGTTGATTACTTTGTAATAAATACCTACCTACCTACTTACTTACTTACTTACTAATTGGAATACATGTACATTTCCAGAGCCCGTTGGCGGTCAGAGTGAGAGTACAATTATTGAGAGGGTGTAAAAGTGACATGTTTACACTAGAACAAACCGAAAAAAAAAAGTTGGTAAGTGATTCAGGTCCAATATGTAAATTAACTAATATGTAACAAAAATTCATAAAATATGTCACACACACATTGTGCTACAGTATTGTAGGTATAACTTTTGTTGTGTATGGCCTATCTTAATCTTGTTCTCTATTATATAAAAATTTATTGGTTGTGCCAAGACAACTAGTTATATTATAATATAATCTTGGTTTAGGTAGATACTTACTTAATTGTATCATAGATATATTATTTTGTATAATATTGAAAAGTTCCTACCTAATAGACATTTAATGGACTTTGTTGTTCAAGAAATTTTGTGTATAATTTCTTTGTATGTTGTAATACAAATAAAGTAGTAATAATGGTGGCCTATATTATTTTTTTGTTTTATTTTCGAAGTGGTTGGTGGGGTGGTAGGTACTTACCTTCCTTAATATATTTGATTGAATATTTATTGTGGTAGGTAGCCAAATTACAATTAGAACATGCAAGTGCAATATATGAATAAATGAATGAATTACCTATGTTTGTTTAAACTGTATGTTCTTTTGTAAGCATAATTTTGAAGAACAAAAGAACCGACCTGATACCCTTGTTGCCTTCTTACCTTGGGACCACCTTTATCTTGATAGGTACCGTCTTTCTAACAAAAAAAGAATCATCAAAATCGGTTCATAAACGACAAAGTTATGCGTGCTCTTCCATTACAATCAGTTCATCCCATTAGGGTTGGAATATTTTTTTTTTTTTCAAATATATATGGAGGTATGTATACCCTATTCCATTAAAAAATAATTATCAAAATCGTACTGCTTCCGTTTTTTCGCCAGTCAAAAAATAGTTCTTACAAAGTAATACGCATTTTCATTTTAGTTGTTTAATAAAAATACCTAATTAAACGAACAAGGATGCTCAAGGAGATTTTACTTTTTATTTTTGTAATGTGCATGCATTCAACACTATGGATAAATCATAGTACCTACAATGCGACATTGCTTGGTAATATTTATGTCTAGATGACATCTTCGCTAGTTCTTATTCTGTTAGTTGGGATAAAATCTAAAGTACTGAATCAATTTAGATAAAATTTGAATGGGACCATCTTGAAAGTAAACCCTGTCGAATGCAAAAAGAATTTTCAAAATCGGTTCATAAACGACGTAGTTATCCGCGAACAAACATAGGAACGGTCGAATTGAGAACCTCCTCCTTTTTTTTGAAGTCGGTTAAAAATAGGAATATATTGCTTTTTCGTTTTATTCTCTACCTATTATGACTTTTAGGCGTTATGCTTAGTTAGTTATATATGGGCTATAATTGTATTTTTCATGTACCATGATCAGGAAAAATGTTTGATAACATATTTTTTTATTTATTTATTAATCTTTCCCATGCTGCTGTGGGGTCGACTGGTAGATAATATATAATTATAATGGTATTAAGTCCGCCTTTTGTACATTTATGTTGCAATAAAGTATTAAATAAATAAAGTAAGAATGAACGTTGTATTTATTTTCCCGTTTTATTTTCGACTGGCCCTACCTACCTACCTACCTACCTACCTACCTACCTATTGGCATACATTGGCACTTGCTTCAATTGTATTTGATTTTTAAATATTAATATATTAATTGGTGTTATCCAGATGTTGCCGTGAGGTGGTAGCGTAATTTTGAGGGGTAGTGAATTATTATGTTTGTTTAAACTTGTGTACCTATTGTTTTGTTGGGGGAGCTATAGGTATAAAAATATATTCGTGTTTTGTTTTAATTTCAACTCAAATATTGAATACTTATTGACTTTTATTTTATCAAGTTATTTTAATTTTCAAATACTGAGTACTGTAGGTACCTACTTGCCTTCCTTACTTCCTACCTAATATAAAGTTTGGATAGTTATTGTTAATTGTAACTTTATAATACCTATAAAGTCATATAGAAAACGAGCTGTTTTGTACAAGTGTGTACTTTTCTTTTATAAATAAATTGTGTTTATTTTTTATTATTTTTATTATATTCGCCTTTCTGTTGACTATTAACTTTTAGGGGTTATTCTCATTTAGGTAATGAAAGTTTTTCTTTTTTCTTTCGAATAAAACGTGCGGATACTTATTGGTGTTGTCTATTTTTTTTTATTTTTTACTTTTACAGCATAATATCCACTTACATACGTACCTACCTACCTACTTAAATACTTAAACTCAATATAGAGTCTTAGGAGTTATTCTTAGTTAGGTATTGACCGATTTGTTTATTAATTGTTTAGTTTTCAATTCTAAGTACCTACGTAGGTACTTGCCCTAGTTGCTATAGTCGTAGTGGGTGTAATTTGAAAAGATATGCTTGTGTCCGTCTGCCTTTTAACTGAAAAATAAGAAAGAGTTACCTATTTATTTATTTAAAAAAAAAATATTGTGCCCACTTACCTACACCTACCTATCTAACTACCTATTTGCCTATATTGATTTTTGAGGGGAATGAGATTAGTTACTTATTTTTGTATTTAGTGTTTGTCACTTTTGTGCAGGTTGTCGAGTTTAATTTTTTTAAATGTGTATTATAGTGTATTCCTTTGTAAATAAAGAGTAGTCATGTTCTTTCTTTTTTATTTTAAAAATAAGTAAATATTTTCTTTTTCAACCTGAACCATAAGTTCAGGTGTTATGGTTTTTGTTTGACCTGAATAATCATTATGTCGAGCTTTAGGGGTTATTCTATTTAGGTAGGGAGGTAACGGCGTTGGGCTCACCCCCTGTCACGTTGGGTTAAATACGCTTGGTGAATCGTGGGCATTTGCTTTAGCAACCTCTCTGCCTCTGCCTACCCCGCTTTTGGATTAAAAGGCGTTTTTTTTTTCAAATAACATTTGTTAATTGCAAGTGGAAAACACAACCACTTACTTACTTACATACCTACCTACCTACTTACCTACCTATATTGATTTAATTTAGTTTTCAAAAGTTTTTAAACATCAAGTAGGAGGTACCTTATGTAATGTTAGTATATTTATTTGGATTGATTGTCCTACATACAGAAAGTGTTTTTTCTCTAATAAATAAACGGTTACATTGTTTTATTTCCGGGTGGACCTACTTGCATTGACGTTTAGGGGTTGTTCACAGTGAAATGTGTTGACGACGGTTTTGTTTATTATGGATAATGATAATAATAATTTTAAGAGTGCTTTAGTAGGTTATTTGTGTCTGTATTTTTTTAAATACTAACGCTTCCTAATATATTATAATGTTTCGATTGACAGGTAGGTAGGGTGGGTATGTAGGTACAGAATTAGTTAAATAGGAAAGAAAAATGTATGCTAGTGTTGATTTATGATTTTTTTATTGTTTATTAGTTAGGTATTGGCACATATTATTAGTTAGGTTTATTTCACATTTTTAATTTTCTTAAGTACTTATTTAAACACCAAGTAGGTACCTAATGTAATGTTTGGATATTTATTTGGATTTATTGTCTGTCTACGTACAGAAAGTGTTTTTTCTCTAATAAATGAATAAAGTAATAGTAACAGTTACATTGTTTTACTTCCGAGTGGACCTACTTATGTTGACGTTTAGGGGTTGTTCACAGTGAAATGTGTTGACGAAGGTTTTGTTTATTATGGATAATGTTATTTATGTGTCTGTATAAAGACTTGACTTTAATAAGTGAAATAAAGAGTATATTTGTTTTTTATTTGTATAATTTTTTTATTGACAGGTAGGTACTGAATATAAGTTTTGATTTATGTTTTTTTTTTAACAAACACCAATTAGGTACTTACCCAATGTAATGTTTGCATTGATTGTCTACATACAGAATGACAATAATTATGTCTGAATAAATTTTGTGTAGGCTTTTTTATTTCTTTTAAAATTAGGAATACATTGTTGTTTTTTTTTTTGTTTTTTTTTTTTTAATTTTAGACTCTGCAAACAGTGTTGTGGTCTCGACTGTGGACTAGATGTGTGTTGTGGTAATATTAGTGCATTTCAACCGAATAATTTTAAAATTGTATTGTAAATTATTCTTGTTTGTTGTTAATATTGGGGTTCTATTGGTGGGCCATGAAAACTTTTTTTGCTTGTGTTGGTTATTTTTTAATTTTTAAGCCTTTGTGCTAGTTTGTTAGGTTGTTATTTCGGTAGATTGTGGTTGGTCCTTGATTATGTTATATAATTTTGTTCGTCTTTCACCGGTCAGGACACGAGTGATGACTTTCACCAGGTGTCGAATGTGCATTATTATTGGAAAAATAGTTGAATATTGCTTTTTTCGGTGTGTTTGTTGTTGTAGGGGGGTGCCTTTTGGGTGTACCTACCTACCTACTTCCTTAGTTGGAGCGTCGAAACTGCCCTTTGCTAGGTGTCGCTGTTGACATGGTTATTTTGAATGTTGATCTTTTCGTTCTTTTTATGCATTCATGTGATCGATGAGACCTACTGGAGGTGCACATTCTCGACGGATGTGGAATTTTCGTTTTTATTATTGATTTATCGCTTGTTGAATTTTCTCGTGGCGTTTGTGTCTACGCCGTGTACATTTAGGCTCGGATATGTTGAAAATATCGTTATATCTATCGTTTGTTGTGCGTTAGGGCGTCAATGGGTGAATTTCAACAGGGACTTGCGCCTCGGCGTCGTCTACAGGCCGATAGTCGCCTCGAATGACTCCTCCTTTTCGTGTTTCCTGCTCGTCGGCGTCGTCTCGACACGAATTTGGACTTTTTTTTTTTTTTTTTTCAAATTTTTTTTTTTTCTTCTGAATTTTTTTCTGCTTTATTTTTCTTTCTTCCAGTGTTTTCTTCCGATTTTTCGTATCGTCGCGCATGCGCGTGATCGCACCAGCGGGCAGATCGCGGACGCGCGTACAAAGTGCCAGTTCAGGCGATGCTCAAATACGGCGAAGTAAGGGGGACTGTTTTTTTTGAAAAAAAAAAGACGGGGCTTTTCTACCCCTCGAGTCTCTCGCGCAAAGTGCTCTAA
Source organism: Conopomorpha cramerella (assembly GCA_012932125.1). Classification (NCBI taxonomy): domain Eukaryota; kingdom Metazoa; phylum Arthropoda; class Insecta; order Lepidoptera; family Gracillariidae; genus Conopomorpha; species Conopomorpha cramerella. The sequence goes on from SJJU01006942.1 coordinate 10,365, forward strand.
ACAGTGCACACTTGCAAGAGAGGCGAAAAAAAAGACAGTCTACTACTTACTATAACGTTAACACCCTGTGTGTCGATTTTTGGCCCAAGACTTGTATAAAAATCTTTGCCGAATTCGGCGCCTAGGTGTTTACGTCAA
>SJJU01006945.1:0-12854 GCA_012932125.1 Conopomorpha cramerella
TATAAAATTATACCGTTGCGCGAAATAGCGGTATGGTATATCGTAACAAAATGAGGCGTAACGGTTGTATACCGAAATAATATCGGTATGACTTTCGGATAGGCTCGGAACACGAATTGGCTCGGTATACCGTTTACGAATAACGGTATCATAACGGTATAAAATGTCCGGCTACGAATTTCGGTATAAAAAGGCCTAACCGGTATAATACCCTTATTCTTCTACCGGTATCAAGTCCCTGGTGAGTAGACATGGTACCTATATTTCGTAAAGACAAGTTACCTATACATATGTGTCAATCCGTGGGGATTACTGCCTACCTTGTCCTAAAAATCAGTGCACGCCACTGGTTCCTACGTTTATTCGGTTACACGTTGTATATGTGACAAATGTGTATAAATGAATAAATAAATAAATAATGTCATTATTATTATTCATGGACATCATGTGGCTTGGGATGGTCATCATCATCAGTCACATAACGTCCACTGCTGGACGAGGGCCTCCCCCAATGAGATCCGTCATTTGGGGTGGAATGCCAGTAATCGCCACACTTGGCAGGCGGGTTGGCGATCGCAGTGGTGTTGCGTTTTAACTCACAGAGAATGCTGCTGCCCGTTCTCTGGAGAGCTCCCTCGGTCGCCTCTTACGACCCCCATGACGGGAAAAGTTGGGCTGGGGTGGTGACACTTGTATTCTATTTGCTTAGGGCTTTATGAGGCTTAGGATGGTACGTACCTGAAATCGGAACATGTCGCCGCTTCGCACGTTGTTGTCGACAGTGCCGCCGAACACGTACATGGCGTCGCCTACCACCGCGCCCGCGTGGAACAGACGCCCCGACGGTATATGCGACTCGGGAGCCGGGTGTATCACGGACCTGACCGGTTCGAGCACAAAACTCATCAACTAATGGCGCTAGTGTCGCAAGAAAAGACATGATTGGTTAATTGATTTGTCACTGTCTCATCTAAATACAGGGTTACTGGTTAAGTCGACCTATAACAGCTAAAGGCTAAAATTAGACATAATTTCTGTTGGATTTTACTGTAAGGGGTCCCTAGCCTTAACTAATGCTTTTCTGAATATTCGACTTTTTAACTTTTTATTAAAAAAAAACCAATTTTTTTACCTTTAAACCTGAGAATATTGTTTTTATTGTGAATCGGCAATTTTTTTCGGGTTTTAGAATGACGCTAAGATGATAAATTATGTTATAGTCAAATCTGTAGATCACTTTACTAGATTAGTCGTGATAGAGTGTTAAAAGTTAGTTTAGGTTACCTGGAAGAAATCGCTATTAGCGATAAGGTCGCCTTTTGCAATTTTTCCATTGTATTTTTTTTACATTCGTAATGTACAGTGTGCAATAAAGAGTATATACATTCATTAATTCATTCGTTCATTAATTCATTCAAAAGTTACGAAAAAAATTTTCTTTGCACCGCATAGTAAAAGTTGTTGATATCGACGTGTCCAACAACGTTTGCAAGACCATCGCTCGGGTTCAACTCACCACATCTGCGTGTCCAGGTCGTAGCAGTGCAAGTCGCTGGGCAGCGTGTTGTCGGCCGCGCCGCCGAACACGTAGAGGTGGCGGCCGTGCTCCAACATCACGTGGCCGTAGCGGCGAGCCGGCGCCGGCCCCGCGCAACGCAACAAGTGCTCCGTGCACACACGGCTCCAACTGCACACATCCATTAATAAGAGCTGGCACCTTCACACATCATATCATATCATTTCACAGTACTCACAGGCAGTGGCGTGCACTGGCTTTTACGACAAGGTAGGCAGTAATACCCAAGGATTGACACCTATGTATAGGTGACTTGTCTTTACGAAATATAGGTACCTACTAGTGGCGCAACGCAACAAGTGCTCCGTGCACACACGGCTCCAACTGCACACATCCATTAATAAGAGCTGGCACGGTTACAGTACTCACTGGCAGCAGTCAGAGACATAAGTCACGATTTCCAAGTCACAGTCTTGAAACGAATCACAAATGGCAGCACGGGGTATACGTCAGACTCGATTTCTTGCCAAGATTTACTTATCTCACAGTGGCGTGCACTGGCTTTTACGACAAGGTAGGCAGTAATACCCAAGGATTGACAGCTATGTATAGGTGACTTGTCTTTACGAAATATAGGTACCTACTAGTGGCGCAACGCAACAAGTGCTCCGTGCAAACACGGCTCCAACTGCACACATCCATTAATAAGAGCTGGCACGGTTACAGTACTCACAGGCAGTGGCGTGCACTGGCTTTTACGACAAGGTAGGCAGTAATCCCCACGGATCAGCTATGTATAGGTGACTTGCCTTTACGAAATATACCTTAGGTACCTACTAGTGGCGCAACGCAACAAGTGCTCCGTGCAAACACGGCTCCAACTACACACATCCATTAATAAGAGCTGGCACGGTCACAGTAAGGGCCTTAGCAGTAGGTTAGTACGTCAGCCCCGCTAGGTTTAGTCCTCCGCATTCACCCGTGGTGCTCTCCCGAAAGGCAATTTGTGCCTCGATTGTAATAATGCTGTCCCACTATATAGGTTAGGGAAGTCAAAAAAAAAAGAACATATGTATGCATTGCAATGCAGCGCATATATGTATTTTTTCTTCTTATTTCTACACCGTATTTAGTTTAATAACTAAGGCTAGGCCCCCCCGGGATCTAGCCCAGTCGTCACTGATTGAGCTCTTGTCTATTCTGGATGCCGCTGCAGATCCTGGCTCTAACAGGAATCACAGTGGTGGGAAAGTGGGTGGGAATATCCCGGTAGGTGACTTGTCTTTACGAAATATAGGTACCTACTAGTGGCGCAACGCAACAAGCCTCAGCCTCTGTCGTGAGTACAACAAAAAAAGATCTAGCAATAACTCTATTATTAAGTCAGGTAGCCAAAATACTAAGGTAGGCAGTAGTAGTAACAACAACATACACTTCACGCCTGTCTCCCAGAGGGGTAGGCAGAGACTACAGATCTCCATTTGTCACGATCCTGACATACCCCTTTCGCTCATCTACATTCATACATCTTTTCATACATGACCTCCGGTTTCGAGTACTTTTCACGCCACCTTCGGTCAGGACATCACCAATCTGGTCTTTATATGTCCTTCTGGGGCGACCTCTACTCACCCGGCCCATTACATCACCCATATAAATCTCTTTCGTCAATCGACTTTCATCCATTCTCTCCATATGCCCAAACCACCGAAGCATGCCCTTTTCAATCTTGGTCACTACGTCTTCCTTCAAACCGCAACTTTCCCTTATCACACTATTCCTTATCCTGTCATTCAATGTCACGCCTTTCATGCTCCGCAATGACCGCATTTCTACGGCATTGACTTTACTTTTATGCTTCTTCTGCCATACCCAACTTTCACTCCCGTACATTAAGGTAGGTGCCAGTACAGCGTCATGGACAGCCAATCTTGCCTTTTTCGACATGAATTGGCTCTCCATAACACTGCGAAGGGCACCGTTAACCTTATTACCCGCACTCACTCTTCTTTCAATATCTTTGTCAAACTTTCCATCACTTGTAAATAGAGATCCCAAATATACAAACTCATCCACTTGTTCAACTTTCTCACCGTCAATCATGCACTCACAAACTGTCCTTTCATTATTTTCGACAAGTAGTAGTAAGGTAGGCACCTGTATGGTGTGTACGCCACTGCTCACAGGTTATGCCCCAGTACTGCCCCTTGCTGGGGGCAGTTTGGCAACAAATCTGGGATGAACACAGATGATACGGAGTGAAGAAAACGTGTGCGTTGAAAAGAGGCAACAATAGTAGACGCGCACTTAGACCACAAAAAACTAGACTTGCAATCCGAAACTTAGGATAAAACGAGACAACGATACGGTAAATATGCAGTACGAGTATGTACTTCTGGATCGAAACTGTCATTTTGGTAGTAAAAGTACATCCAATTTCCACATACATCAAAATTTGCTTAGCTCATCACCAAAGCAAATCGAACCCGTGACCGTTGTTCTAAAGGCACATGTTTTGACCACTAGTTCATGCCGGTCGTGCTTCTTCATGTAATATATCTTTAAAAATATTTTTCTTATGTCCCATGTTATGTCCCCCTTATGTTTACTTAGAAATATAAAAGATGATTTTGGGGTCACGATCGGTAGGTACTTAGTTTTTCTTACTCAGTAAATAATACTCGTAGCAATATCATTAGTAAACTTATTTTCCCGAACAAACCTTTTTTTTCGTTATAAATGTTTATGACCATAATGACCATAAATTTTGTTGTGTAAATGTTGGATAAAAAAGATACATTTCAACAAATTTAAAAATGTCTCGGTCACAAAAATAACTATACTGTTGGAATCGCTATAACTTTCTGAGCTAGAAAATGATAATGCCCGGATCATGACCCCGGAGTCAGTCTGTATATTTATTTACTGATACGCCAATGTCAGTGACCTCGTCGCGTACTCACGTGTGTGTTTCGAAGTCGAACTGGAACAAAGCGTTGGTGATCTTGGCGCCGCTCTGCCCGCTGAAGACGAACATCTTGCCGTGCGCCACGGCTATTGGGAAGTTGCAGCACGTCGGCGGACACTCGCCGTACTGGGTAATCTTCTCCCATTGGTGGGTTTCACCCTGCGGTGTGTCAATCAATCAATAACTTGTTGTTCTTTTTTTTTTCTAGTGTCAGATCACAACTACTACGGGGTGTTAGTGTTCTAACACTAACAGAACGTGACGTTTCATTCATGTTCATGACGTCTGAGCAAACACGGTACAGCACCGAGAGCTGCGATTGGTGGACGTTGCGAAAAAAAAATTGATCGATATTAAAGTAATGAAAGTTTTTTTATTGATCTAACCTTATTGGACGTACAATAAAAAAAATGTCGTGACGAAAATATGAAGTGAAAGTGTAAAAGAAAATATTTTCTGTCCGTTAGGGTATTGTTGTATTCGAACTATTTGGTACTGTTCGCTTTGGTAAGTTCTAGATTGGCTCGAAATCAAACTTTTATGGAGATATTTATACAGTCAATACCTTGATTAAGTTCTTTCTTTCGTATGTAAGTGACAAGTTTGCATCCAGTCACTTACGTGCTCGAGTCTTATTTTCTATGCAGTACAGTTTAGACGTTTTCAAGTCACGGATTAATATGTACCTAAAAAACAAGTGTACTACATCATAGACCACATCGCTGGTTATCATCAAACGGGACGGTAGCCATTATGCTTGCTTTTAACAAATTAGATGTACCCAGACGGTGCTACCAGAATGGTATCCCATTCCGGTGGGAAATTCGGGAAAATATATAGCCTATATGTTATTGTGTGTGCATTTGCTTAGCAAGTGCCTCTGCCTACCCCGCTTTGGGATTTAAAGGCGTGAAGTGTTTATTTTTTATTGTAAAGTTCAATTAAATTCGTTGATCAGTTTTAACTTGAAAGAGTAACAATCATTCAAACTTTCACTTTTATAGTAATGGGGATTGTTCACATTTTTTAAGTGGTGTTTTTTACAGTATTTTCTGAAAATATAGACCATTTTAAGAAACTAATTTGAATATTTTGGTATAAAATTGTCTAATTACATTTTAATTAATTTTTAAAGCTTAGACCGGAAATACGTCATCATTGCGTTGAAAGAACACCGTCATCGTAGCCAGAAAAAAATAACATGATTGACATATGATGATGATGTGTCAACATCTATAAAATGACAGTGACTGTCAACCTATATAATATTACGTAAACAAGAACCGAATAAAATAGGTAGGTTTTCAAAATATTTGCAGTTTGCTTTGTTACTCCCTTCTGTCACAGCTGTCACACGACAAACTTCAATCAACTTGGCACTTCAGTTACTTTTTTTGCTTTGGAATACATTCCTATGGGCTGAGCTATGACGTCATAGTCTTCAAATAAAAGTTTAACTTAAAAGTTGAAAATAATTTCAATCCATGAAGATTTTGTAAATCTGATTCTTGATAATGGTTAATTAAGGCTATTCCTCGAAATGGTTTTCGAATTGGACATCTTGAGAAAATTATGAACAATCCCCATTATTATATAAGTATAGTAGTAATATTCATATACTTACCTATTGTGCCTTTTGTTACTTGTGTTACTAACATAGGATAAGCTTATTGTGTCCTACTAACATTTGTGAGTCTTAGTTACTTTAATAAATGGAATTATTATTATTATAGTATTAGTAGGACTTTAAAAGTATATAAACTAACCACAAGGTTGACTGTCCACATGTCGTTGAGGCGGGCGTTGCCATCGTACCCGGCGAATATCCACAGTTTGTCGTCGTAGACCGCCGCGCCGTGCGCCGAACGCGGCACCGGCTCGCTGTCAAACAAAAGTTGCGTCATCACTCAATATTGTTCACCGGGTCCATCGGCGCGAATATAATCAAAGACAAGCTCGAGAAAGAAGTCGATTGACGAAAGAGATTTATATGGGTGATGTAATGGGCCGAGTGAGTAGAGGTCGCCCCAGAAGGACATATAAAGACCAGATTGGTGATGTCCTGACCGAAGGTGGCGTGAAAAGTACTCGAAACCGGAGGTCGTGTATGAAAAGATGTATGAATGTAGATGAAGCGAAAGGGGTATGTCAGGATCGTGACAAATGGGAGATCTGTAGTCTCTGCCTACCTCTCTGGGAGACAGGCGTGAAGTGTATGTATGTATGTGTATGTACAAGCTCGAGCTTTTTTTTGATTTTTTTGTTTTGTGGCTCTGCAGGGCCCTGTGGTGCCCAGTATCACTGCGACCATTGCTGATCTATTGTGATCGCCTCCTGGTTAATCATTTAGAGTTCAGTATCAATTTTGTGCGCCTTTACAAATGTAAGTACTTTTTTGATACTGAGATTCACCAACTCATCTGATGAAAATATATGTTTTCCCAGATGTGTGGATCGTTTGTGCATCAGGGGTCCGCACTCACTCAGAAGGTGTATGGGAGTTTCTTCACCCTCATTACAGAAGCGACACATGTTCGTGTTTCGGATACCCATTTTGCACATGTGTTTGTTTAAACAGCAATGTCCTGTCAAGGTTCTCACCAGGATGCTCATGAAGCTCGAGCTTACCTAGTGGAGAGAACTACATGATTAAAAATTCCTGTCGACAGAATGCCGATGTTATTCCAGAATCGTCCGTGAAGCCATTGTGATTAATAAATACATTAAATATAAATCCAGAGCATATAAAGTGTCATCGACGTGGAAACCAGTGCTAAACAAAATTAAACTCGCGCGGAAAAAAGATCGCCTACAGCCGACGATTTGAGGGTAGTTGCGGATTCGTATCAAACTAGTGAACGCCGCAGCCGCTGCACTCCAGTCCACATGTGACCACGATGCATGCAACTGTGTCGAAACGTTCAGTAAAATAACAAACGTAAGCTCGAGCTTGTATTTGATTATATTCGCGGCGATATACCCATTGAACAATATTGTGCCTGTGCGCATTTCAGTACAAAAAGTTCATATGTAAGCCGTCGGAAGTATAATGTGCACTTGGCTTAGTGAGTTTTAGTTGATCACGTTAAAGGTGCAGTAAATGTTATCTCTCCTGTTCTCATGACGTCACTAAGTCACAGCCACAGATATTTTCCATGGACAAAAAAGTAGTCTTAAAGATATGAAAAAATGAAAATGAAAAAATTTATTTACTGTTTGACAGTTCGGTAACTAAGATATAAAACTATGCAACATAGACACCAACTGGAAGAAATTTTATTTTATACTGTGTAGTGATAATAAATATTTCTCATGGTGTACAAATTAATAAATGGTTTTACTCACGGTCCAACAAATTTCCACTGAACCCATTGTGCACTTTGAAACTTATATTCAAAGAGATCATTCTTGTTTGTCAGGTTTGAATTTGCCAATATATCACCAGTGTAGCCCCCAAATACAAACATTGAGGATCTGTGAACCTGAAATATTAATGGAAAGATGTTTTTTAGATAAATAAATACTACCAGGGTATGTGAATGGCCATAACAGCAATGGGCTCACCCTCTGTGACGTTGGGTTAAACACGCCTCCATTTTTCATACAATCAATACCGTCAGAAAGTTAACAAAACATATTATAATAGCATTGTAATTGGACATAGTTACACAGAAAGGACTCAATCCACACTTTGCCCAAAATTGAGTTAGCTACACCAGGGTGCTAAGTTAAGACATCTCCACCATATAAAAAATCATTTACACAAAAAAGTTCACTACAACCTATTTTTATGTACCCCGACTCAATCCACATGTATGGCGAATCAATAGCGCATCCAACTTTAAAGCTCAATCACATCATCATCAGCCACATAATGTCCACTGCTGGACGAGGGCCTCCCCCAATGAGATCCGTCATTTGGGGTGAAATGCCAGTAATCGCCACGCTTGGCAGGCGGGTTGGCGATCGCAGTTGGTGTTGTGGTTTAACTCACAGAGAGCGCTGCTGCCCGTTCTCTGGAGAGCTCCCTCGGTCGTCTCTTAGGACCCCCATGACGGGAAAAGTTGGGCTGGGGTGGTGACACATGTATTCTATTCGCCGTCACCACACGGCTTAGTATGCATGCTAAGCTCAATATCTCCAAAGTAACTTTTTGTGGATTGAGTCCTTCCTGTGTAACTACACCCAATTATCAAAGGGAAAATTTGTATGCGTTTTGCTGAGTCTCTACTAACTACAACAACATCTAAGTATAAATGCTTACCACAGCAGAATGATGGTATCTTGGAGCAGGCGGAGACCCCAAGCAACCTCTGCCATGCATCTTGGTCCAGGACTCTTCTTTTGTATCAAACCTTATGAGATCATTCAACATTGATTTTCCATTGTCACCGCCAAATATGTAAATAGCATCTTTGTATGCCACTGCTGTGTGTTTACTTCGTCTGGAAATGTTTACAATATTTTATTGAGAGAGATTAAAATATGTATAGACATCTGGTTCTACAATATTTTCACAAACTATGAAAAAAATCTTTATCAGCTACATGCAAGTGATTTACCATGTCACTTGTAGTGGCAAAAGAGTAGGATAATGTCCAAAAGTGTATATACAGAAGTGATTTGTTGAGCTCTGTTTATTTTTCTAGTTGCTTATTAAAATAATCAAACTTTTAAATAAACTTACTTGGCTCCTACAAATTCATCACACTCCATCATCCTTTTCCATTTGTGGACTGTCTCAAAAGGACCAAACTCCATTCTGAGACTGATGTCTAACTCGTTTGGATTTCGTAGTTGCTCTGCTATAATTTTCGCCGTATTTTGTGCGTTGGACATTGTGCTACAAATATTGTTATCGACTTATTGGAAATGTGAATATATTTTAAGTCTCGTAGTATTTAGATCAGCAATTGGGAACAAACAATTAAACCAAACCTGAAGTCGAAAATAAACGATTCTAAATAAATATGGAAATAGGTCAAAAATCAGGAAGACTAAACATTATTGTAGAAAAGCAATAAATGATTGAGTATTACTCGACTTTTCTTCAAAACCAGATAAAAAAATACCTTGAATTCCTGCAGCAACTACTAGCTTTGTTATGACTAATAACTTAAATAAATTAATAACATAGTAAAAACGAAATATAGGCAAAAAATCTAAACAAAACTTTGACTTTTGTTGTGGGCTGTGCGCGAAGGAAGGTCAGTCATGTTATTTATAATGAGAGCCGTCAATGTCAGAACTAAGAACTGATTGAGAGTGAATGTTTATTTTTTATTTACGGAACAATGTTGAATTGACGTACAGTTTGACAGTAATGTCAAAGGGCTTTGTTTTTCTTTACCACGTTTGGTACCGAATTGCACAATGCCATACAAACGTAAAAAGTATCACTATGGCGATACACATTTAAAGAAAAGGTGGAGGGTAAGAAACAGAAAGAAGGACCTCGACGAAATCGATACCGATCTTAAAGAAGGTTTGTTACTTAAATTTGCTCTCATTCACATGTATTTCATGTTTGGAGGTTATGCACGTAGTACTTATTTATTCTTTTCATTTTAGAGAATGCTGAGAAGTTGTTGAACCAGTCTGTAGACTTGGACGTGCCAGGAGCAGCGCAACATTATTGTCTCCATTGCGCCAGATACTTCATTGATGATCAGGCATTGAAAGAGCATTTCAAGACTAAAGTGCATAAGAGGAGACTCAAGGCATTGGAGCTTGAGCCTTATAGCATAGAAGAATCTGAAAGAGCTGCCGGGCACGGAAACTACAAAGCACCAACAAAGAGGAAAATAGTTACTCAAGATACAGATAAGCCCGTTGATGAAGATGGTGATGCAGTCTTAGACGATGTAAGCCCAAATAAAAAACAAAAAAAATAAACAAAATGCTGCATAATACCTTTACCAGGATACTTTCCAAGATACACAGTTACAGAGCACAAGTAAGGTACTCTGCACTTTTTATCAATGGAACTAAAGCAACAGACACTTATGTTTACGTCCATCCCCACATTGAATTTACTGATAAAGTTAAGAATCGGGACTTGATTCTAAAGGAAATTGAAAAACGTAAATATGCATATGATTTAGACAAGTTGTTCAATTTGTGGTCTGTCTATGAAGAACTGAATCAAAGAAAACTAGACTATGTGAATAAAAAGGATGAAATTTCAATGGAACTTGGAAAAATTATGAAGAGTTCCACAGAATCCGAGGAAATTAAACCATTAAAAATTAAAATAGACTTAATAAAAGAAAATTTGAAGAAGTTAAAAGTACCTCTTTGGTCAGCTGAAGAAGCTGCAATTCTGGAGTATCTAAAGCTACCTAACAAGTTGCATTCACTTACTCCAGTTGACAGTAAAAAAGTCTTGTACAGTCACATGCATAAACCATCTACTGACAAAAATCATCTACAAGTCGCTAAAGAAAAAAACTTATTAGACTTTAAGAAAAACGAAAACTACTACCTTCGAGGTGACGCTGCGATATTTGAACTTGGTGCAAAATTTCATTTCAGTAAAAAACTAAAGGAGTGTAACTTTATACAATTTTCTAATCCAGATTTTGTGAAAAGCATAATTGTCGAAGGATGTGGGACTGATCACACTGACCCTGACGCTTCCTTCATTATACACCACACTGAAGACTCCAAGGTCAATATTGACAGTAGATTACATTTAACTGGTGCCGGATCACTTTGCTCATTTATGGCATATTACAGCAAAAATGTACTACCAGCCAAATATTTGCCTTTGAAATACTTTTCAATGGGGCGTCATTATGTGCCTGCCACTGCTGAAGAGGACAGCTTGTTCCATGTCAGCCAATCTACTGTCGTACAGATGTTCTGTGCAACAAAAGGTTCTGAAGAACAAGAAAAAGTATTTAATGAAGTTGTAACCATACTCAAGGATATTTACAGTAACTTTGGATGTCACTACCAGATTGTTTTGGCTCCGGCTCATAAACTGCGAATGTGGGAATCATTACGACTCAGTGTTGAAATGTATTCGTCATCTTTAGCCGAGTATGTGGAAGTCGGTAATTTATCAATTAGCGGTGACTTTATAAGTAAAAGGCTGATGTTAACATATGTCGATAAGAAAGACAGTATTTTTCCACACATAATGTCTGGCACAATAATTAATGTACCAAAACTGTTAGCATGCTACATGGAACAAGATTTTGAATTCCAAATACCGAAAGTGTGTCAAGTTGATAATTGGTCATTTTAATTCACTATTAAGACCTGAATTTCCATGAGCCTTTTTTTTCGTAGGCCACAAATGTACTGGAATGTATTATGTAACAATAAAGTACGATATGTATATTAAAATATGTATTTATTAATGCATTGAGTATAAGTTGGTATGTTGGGCCAAGAAAGTGGTCTATCACTTATCTTGTGTAATAATAAATATAATAAATACACTCCACGCCTTTTTTAAATCCCAAAGCGGGGTAGGCAGAGTGTAATAAAAAGTGAATAAGGATGAATTGTTCTACGGTCATAAGTAAAAAATGAACCTTTATGTTTAATGATGTTAAAATTCAACCTTAGGTAGGTAGACCAGATTCTTGGCTTATTGTACAATCCTTGACAAGACCATAAATAAAAAAATACGGGTTAAATACGCGTGGCGAAATGTGGGCATTTTCTTAGCTAACCCGTTTAAACGTCGTGGAGTGTATTGTTTTTTTAGAATAGCTCATAATTGTAGATTGTATTCAGATGTTGTCCACTTTTCGTTATCCAAATCTATTGGCTCTTGCATGGTTTGTTCAATGAACTGAACTTTACCACTCTTGCTTACAAGTATGATAGTGTGTGTCCTGGAATGGAAACATTTAGTTAAATAACAGATTATTATATACGGAGTGAGCTGTGCTGAAATGGGCTCAGTATGGTTTACAAACACAGGTGACTTTGATTTATTGAAACAATTTACTTAGTTCATTAAAGATGAAGCGCGGTCGGTGTATGTATGTACCGAAGTGTATTGCACCAAAGCCAATACTCTCTTCGATGATCGTAACAGATCATAGAGTAACAGTCGCGACACGAACACTGGCCGCGGACAACCATTGGTTGGGTGACCATTTGGTACATTTTTTTAACGGGACATTTTTACACACGGCCACCTGACCCCAAACTAGGATACCCTGTACTATGGGTGCCAGACTAATATACTTACATACATACTTTTAAATATACTTATACATAGATAAAGAAAACACCCAGACGCACACAACAAATGCCTCAGCTTATCACTAAAGCATTATGTCCGTGGCGGGAATCGAACCCGCGACCGTCGTCATAGAGGCAGATGTCCTGACCACTAGTCCATGCCGG
>SJJU01006947.1:0-10348 GCA_012932125.1 Conopomorpha cramerella
CAGGGGTGATGACACATGTATTCTACTCGCCGTTATTATTTAAGTATTTAGGTATACTTATACATACAGAGATTAAAATACCCACCAATCGTAATCATTGAAGAAAGGTAGTTGATAGTTAGCGTCATGAATAAGTCTCTCAGCCAAATCCAGTATCGCACTTGCTGCTCCCCACGCCATACCGTTTAATGCTGGAGAAGAAGTAAATATTATAAAAAAAATGGACGTCTGTAAAGTCTGTTTACGGACGGCAGTATGACGTGACAAAATCAAACATTGCAGTAGTAGTAGTACATTCGCTTGCGGAACGGGACAGTGACGTCATCTTTTTCGTGTATGCAGCCCATAGTATTGAGTTATTAAACGTTGACAAAACTTATGTCAAATAACTTGAAAGAAAAAAGAACCGACTTCAACCATGTACATTTTACAGATATGTGGTTTTCTCATTAATACCATTTGTTGAAACTGAACCAATTAATAGGATCAAACGGGAGGCATCAGCTTTCAAATAAAAAAATGATCATGCAAATCGGTTTACCTGGTTAAAAGTTTTCAGGTAACATACATAAAAAAGACCAAACATACCGACAAATTAAGAACCTCCGCCTTTTTCGGGTCAAAGTCAAAATTCTTTATTTCATCGTTATCAGTTAAAATTAAACGATGAGGATCAAAATTAACTCAGGGGCAGAGGGTTGGCGGCGGCTTACTGCTGCTTAATGGTTAGGCAACACCACGTTGGTGCAACCATTTTGAATACTACCGAGAAGTGTAGCACACGGTTACATTTCGCTTTACAATCTTAATTTTAATACATACAATAAAAAATATATTTTCTTTTAATTATTTATATTAAGATTGTGTTCTCGTCAATAATCTTAATATTATTTTTTATAACATATAACGTCAGTGTTCATAAGTGGAAAGCTTCTTTCGACGTTCAAAATACCAACCTATAAAATATACACTTCACGCTTTTAATTCCAAAGCGGGGCAGGTTGAGGCACTTGATATAATATAAATTCATGCGGTTACCAAGTATATTGAATCCAAGATGATAGGGGTGAGCCCTGCCCTGTTATATGGTATGCGACTTTCTTCACGATGTTGTTCTTCACCGTATAAGCGTTGCATATTGAAAATTATTATTTGAAAATTAATGCATCATACTGTGACCAAAACAACCTCACCTCCAACGATTAGTATCCCGGGTTTGCGAGGCCCCTTATCGCTTCTAAGCTCTAACGCCAACAAGGATCTATTGCCATAGGTTCGAGGTGTCAGGATTTCCAACTTGACCACTTCGGGGTCCTCATTCGCTAACTTGTGAGCTGCTGACACCATCTCATTGTAGCTTATGTAGTTATTGAATCTTTGCTTTATGTTCGCGCTTCGTAATGTCCGCAACTGGTGGCCGGACCTAAGTTTGAATAAGTATTTATTTAAAATATAAGAGTAGTACAGGAGAATAAAGTAGCAAATGGTTTAAAAAGTAAACTATGTATCTATTTCGTGGATCAGATTTCACTCTACCTCTATAAACTATTTGTCTCTTACGGTCTCTCGCTTATCTACTTCTCGAAGGGAACACTTCTCTGGAGAATACGGTGTTGACGACGAAGAATAGATACCGTGGTCTGAGTATGGTTAATTGGAACCACAGACTGAAGGTTAGGTATATTACCTGGGTTGCCTGGCTCGACCATAAGAACAAATTAATATCAGATAACAGCTGGTGTTTGTGCAATAAAAGCTCAATAGATTTTAGTTAGTAGGTTAGTTCGCTAGCAAAACTTACTGTTTGAAATTTCTTGGTGGGAAAAGGATCATGAATAGAGCACCACAGAAATATAAAAATCCTATGAGGTAAACTTTGATTTGCAACAGCATTATCAAATGTTGAATTCTTTACTTATTTGTTCAGCGACGTAAATAATTCACAAAACACAACAAACAAACTTAGGAAAACTCGAAAACATAATTGGCAGAAGTGGCAGAAGTAAACGTAATTTGCGACAACTTTTAGTTCTCAGAAGTTTGACTCTTTTGGCATAAACTGGTTAGAAACTTCTTTGTCTTTAGTTCTACAAAGACAAAGTCATGGTAGAAGTTGACACTGTCAAATCTCAAAATGTGTCAACAAAATATTATGCCCCGATTTAGATTTTTGTTATAATGAGAACTTCTTTATTTTTTATATTACTATTCAACATTTTACAGATAGTTAGTACAGAAAAATACTGTAATGGAACTGAAGAGTCGGACGATAGCTGCCCTTTGTCATGTAAGTTACTCTTCTGTCTTGGCAGTAATTTCATAGTAGTATGTAGGTATCTGTATGCAGGCTACATTAATTTGAGTCTGGTTGTACGCTATTACGTTCGTGTCGCAAAATAAGTTGATGTTTGTTGTTACTTACTATGTTAGTACGTTACGTTCCAACAACGTGTTTATTTTGTTCATAGTTTTTCGTCGTAAGAGAGCTCATATAGAATATAACAGATGGAGGGCGAAATCGTCTCCCACTTCGGAACAGTTCATTGTAAAAATCCCTGATGAAGAGATCACTCCAGCCACTCAAAGCGTGAAGGGAGTAATGGCTGTGAACATATTGCCACCGGCGCTGGTAACCGAGAGGATTGTGGTGGGCGGAGCAATGATCCCCCCGCGCACTCCCCGCTCAACGCTTTCGTCACCTAAAGATTATACTAGATTTAGGCCTCCTGCTGATGGACCAATCACAAGCATCGAAGGCTTAATGATGCCGGACGCCCCAACGGCTCCATCTAGTCAGTTTGGAGTTGACCTGTACAAGCCAAGTAACAGTTTTTTTTTGTTTTAAACTATATAAACTTATAGGCTCTTATCTCTTAAGTAACATCAATTTCATACATTTTCAGCTACTTTATCAGATTTAATCCAACTTCGGCACCCTATGAGAGACGAAAGTCCACCAGCAAGTCCCCAATTCTTACCTCGTACAGCGATCATACCAGCCCGTCAATTCGCTCCTATTACTCAAGTGGCATTTTCACCTGCAGAAGAAACATTGCCTCCTATTACACCTGGCTATCGAATGGTTAATATGATCTTAGAATAAACAGACCTGATGTTAAGGCGGAATCGGGCAAGACACATTTAGTTCATTCGCATTTTTCATTCGGCCGGTGTCTATCGAATCAATCATCTGAATATATCTATATTTTCGCAAATAATTAACAAGATATCAAGACTCACAACTTCATTAGTAGAAATTTGTATGATATTATTAGGCATTTTTCGTTTTGGCATTCGCAATGTGAAAACTATAATGATTTTATCACTAATTGTTTACAATAAAATAACCTGTCTGATCCGCCTTTAGTATATTCGTTAGTTATTATACAAATTGTCTTTAGGAAATTTTGACTTGTCTTGACTATCTTCCTTCAGAGAGCAAATGAAAATGTGGTGACTAAAACAACATCAATGTACGAAACTGCACCAAGTAGAACACCGACAATGGAAATTGGTTTATTTGATGACATTGATCTTATACCAGACGGTCGCGTAAAAGATTACGTACTATCCAGAACGACACCGAAAAATGTGCCTCATCCTGTAACTCCGATTATGGATAACATCGACGATGTAGAAGACAGGAAGCCACATTTTCGTTTGATCGAGGACACGAAAAATTATTTTGATAACAATGTAGACAATCATGACATACACATAGAAAGCACGACGTTTATGGGCGGAGAGTACGACGATGATAGAGGAACTAAATTTACTGCAGATGATTTGGACAATCATACCGAACATAAAGATAAAAGTAATTACGTCGAAGTGACAGACGGAATTAATATAACTGATATGCGGTATAGTGATTATTCTGATGGCGAAACAGATAACATAACTATACACGATATCGAATACGGAGTTCACAGTGGTGGTGATAAAAAATCATCTGCCTTTGATCACGAAAGAAGAACACGCAAGGCTTGCTCATTACTGAAACTTCGGCCTATTGGTTTTAATTCTCCCCGCACTTTACCAGAGGTATGTAGTTTACAAAAGCGACTTAAATAATTGGTAAGATATCACTTTAACATAACACATCTAATAGAAAAACACATAGCAATAAATGCATTTAAGTATCGAATATCTTTGCTATGGTGTGTCTGATTCATATTTTCTGCGAGTTCAAATTGACTTCTAGAAATTCATGTTTTTTCCACTTAACATCAGCACAATAACATCACTTTAACACAATATTTTGACATAATTACAAACAGGCTACGGCTCAAGTTATATTGTTACTTGGCTATCAAATACGACTTGCCCATTGGAATTGAATCTGAGTGGTGTCAAGTTGAAGGATCGGTACAAAGTATCAAACTAAAAAAGTAGTTTATAGAGGAATTGACGGTTGCAATCCGAATGTTTCAGATAGTTCAACAGATGAAGAACTGGGCGGAGACTAGTCCTCTTGCAAAGTGGGTGGACATTACCGAGGGAAACCTCACTACAATGGAAAATCCTATCTACATGATGATAATAGATGATCCAAGTAGCGGTCAGATAGTCACGGCGAAGAAGACAGTTATGATTGTTGCAGGTTTAAATTTGATAATTATCTCTATAATTCCCTTAGAAATAAAGTTACACCTTGACGGATTATAGTAGAATCCGGCCCTTTAGCACAATGACGCTCCAAGATAGAAACATATAACGCATAACGCATATTTCATAACAGCCAATTACAGCGCATATTTGTCTTATGATGATATTTATGAAGCACGTACTAGAGTATTATTAAATTGATTGATATATACGGGTATATTCTCAGGCATCCAAGGCAGGGATCAGCACGCAGTGGCCGGCGCCCTCTACGTCATGTATCAGCTGATTGAACAGTCTGAAACGCACAGCGACTTACTGCAGCGCTACCGCTTTTGGATCATTCCAGTCCTCAACCCCGATGGATACGCGTATGCCATTACGTTCCCTGATGTGAGTTTGCAAAGGGGGTATTATTTTCTTTTTTTATTGCGAATGTTTAGGTGCTACTTACAGCACAGCTGCTATTGGTGTTCTGAGAGCTTATACCTACTTATGAACAAAGAAGTAGAATTATTAATCAGTGTAGTATTTCGTCCTTGATTCAGTTATTCAGTTACTGATAAAATTACCTAGGAGTAATTAAGTTTTGTAAATACCTATGGTCTCCTGAACTATTTTTGTGCTAATACAGAGTTTTGCACTCCTGTGTATTTTATCATTCGCAAAACCATCAGATATGTTCATTAGCGCAATCTTTAGGGTTTTAATTCATTAGCATAATCATGTCCCGGCAGCGGCGCAACTGGTCAAAGAACCTGAAGCAGACGTGGGAGGTGTGCAAGGGCCGCGAGTACTGCCGCATGTGCGAAAGAGCTGGTCTTCGGTGCACGGTGCAGCCTTGCTTTGGTGTCAATCTGGATCGAAACTTCGAGTACCAATGGATACCAAGTGTGTTGAATTACTTTTCCATTTGACTACTGCTCTACTTGTATCTCTCACCATCATGTTGAGCCATTACCACCACTGCTTGACATGCCATGGCCTCCACTAAGGCAAGTCACAATGATCAACTTCTAAATTAATTCCTTTAATACTGGTGCACGCACAAGGAAGCTTCCTTAAGTACACGCTGCTGTTCATTTTACCTTAAAAATAGTAAGTTTAGCAAATTCAACCGTCAATACCTGTGAACGATCTATTCATTGAAATGTCTACTCCACTCTAAAATACAAAATTGTCAATTATTATTTTTGTAACCTGAAACATACAATTAGCCTTCACAACCTTCCTTTGTCACGTTGAACGTTCTCAGATGAGCAACTTCGCGCGGAGCACCCCTGTGGCGAGCTGTTCGCCGGCACCCGCCAGCTCAGCGAGCTCGAGACGCGCGCTTTTACGCACTACATGCATAAACAGCGGACGCCGGTTCACATGTTCATAGCTTTTAAAGAAGGAGACATATTGGTAAGTATAAGTCTTGAAGATTCTAAGTAGGTACTGGATCCCAAGGTGATTTTATTTCTTTCAGAATGCTATTTCACTGCTCTGCCGCCATTGACGTTTTCTGTACTGTTGTTTCAATGCGAATTAAAACTCAGATCCAAAAAATACGATTGTTTAGTCGATTGTCATGACAAGTTCGTTTGTCAGGCTGCCTCGCTTTCATGGGTTCTTGGTCAAACATACGTAACCATCTCTCAGCTATAAGCTTCGCGTTTTCTTCCCTAGATATTTTTTAGAATGTAACAACATGCATCAATGCACAGAAGTCTATTGTTGCGCGACTTCTCAAAGACTCGAGAAAAAAGTTGTTATATTTTTATTTCTAGTCTTGGTTGTTGGACTTAGTTTATGTTCCCACTTTCCCAAACGGTCAAATCAATATATTATTCTATTAAATTCAAAATATCTTCAATGTTTGTCCCTGGTGGTGATTGAAAACGACTAGAACGTCAATGAGACGCCAATGAAACATTTTGAAACAATTGAACTTAGCAGACTTATCCCCAGGGCTTTAGGGATAGAGTCGACTGGCCAATGACAAAGCGAGTAGCCAGCACTGCAGTCCCGTACCAACTAAGTTGCAGTATAACACTTGCGGGAACATAAATCTACAGTCAAACACTACGGATTAACTATTCGTAGCAGGCCTTTGCATTGGGAACAAATCTATAGAGGTATTGTGTTGATATGTGTTTTGTACGGAGGTACAGTTTAGCCGTGTGGTGACGGCGAATAGAATACATAATATGTCACCACAACTTTTCCTGTCTTGGGAGTCGTTAGAGGCGCCCGAGGAAACCCTCCAGAAGACGGGCAGCAGTGCTCTCTGTGAGCTAAATGACGACACCACTGCGATCGCCAATCCGTCTGCCAAGCGTGGCGATATTGTCCTTTCCTCCCAATTGATCATGGAAATTATTGGGGGAGGCCCTCGTCCAACAGCGGCTGATGATGATGAAGACAGTGTCCGGCTGTGCATCAGAAATTTTAAAGTTCCAAATTGGAAGGAGAAGGAAAAATACAGTGTAATTATTATAAATTTCTAATAAAACTGCAGAGTACCTATTAACTAATTTATTTAGTTATAGTTGTTTTATTGGATACACAAGTTTGGGCAACCTTTTTCATGTACGTAGTCATTAATGATGATAAATTAACCGATCACAGTGGCGTGCAATTGGAGAGACCTATGTCAAGCTGAGGACAAATATGGGCTGACGATGATGATGATGAACCGATCTAAATCTAGATGAAAATCCTAGGACACCTGAACATAATTATTGTCGCTATTAACATATTTTTGTTAAGCGTGACATATTTTCTCACTTCATCGGGATTATTGATTTGTTTTAAGAGACTTAATAGTTTATGATAAGATTTCAGTATGATAAATATGTAGTCAGACGTTGTCGATTAATAAAATTTTATGAATTCCAGGGCGTGATGTATCCGTATAGCCACACGAGGAAAAAACGTGCTTACGACCACGTCTATGTAAGTGACTACATTTTTATTTATATGGCATTATGACTTTTATACGATAACATATTATCCAAATCAAGGCACCTGTTTAGACCAGAATCATGTTGAGTTTACTAAAAATATTACTTAGACGACTTGGTTAACCTAATATTATTAAGTTTTAAATTACATAATTCATAATATGGCTAATTATGTTAACTAATATAAAAATGGGGTTAGCTAGAGTGTATCATACGTGGCAATATAAAGTTTTATCAATTTATATTTAATTTCTATTGAGACAGCTAGGATCGGCGAGTTCCTAGAATGGGTATTGAGCCACCACCTCCTAAACCCTACCACTATCTGCCTATCTGTGACTACCGAGCGCAGGCGAGGACTCGCGTACTATAAATACGGCCCCGTGTGAGCAACGGTGGTACCCCCGTGTGGTGGATTCCCCAAGCCGTCAGCCTGCGCCTGATCCCTCAGGCGTAGGAGAGTTGGCCATAGAGACGCCCCGCATCCTTTGGTCCCCCGCCGGAGACTAAAGGAGCACGCCCAATGACCCTCCCGTATTCACGGGAGGCGAGGACACCACGGGCAGGCGCCAAACGGCGCACATCCCGTCTCCCCACCCCGCCCGGAAAGGGTGTAAGAACTACGAGTCAGTCAACGGTGGTACTGCGTTGACCAAAGTACCTCTGTCACGATATCGTCAATAGACGGGTGCGTTGATCGTCCCTCATCCTGGAGATGCTCTGTGAGGGCTTGGATGGGTGTACTGGCTCTGGTTGTTCTGTAGTGTGCTGATCTATAAATATTGTGTGCCGGCAGAGACAACGGGCGTCCCGCGCCGCCTCCGCTGCGTACAGCATCAGCGGGCGGCCGTACGTTGCCGGACAGACATCTGAGTTCCTTCGTTAGTTTCTGAATTATTTTTTCAGTACATTACACTCATATAAAAAAAAAACATAACATGTGGGTTGATACGATGACAGATATCTATATGTAATATATACAATATCCATGTCACAATGTTAGTTACCGTACTCCTCGCTACCGTAATCACGCGAAACAAATTTTTGCCGGGACAGCTATTGCTATATATATTGTACACTTTTTTTAACAACATCACCCCTTTACAACAAACCTAAGCTACAATGGTCGTATTTCTTTAAGGTGTTTTCTTTCACCATTAGATCTTTGCGTTGCTGTCGGTATTAACCTTTAGATCTGCTGAACTGACTGTTTTATGTACTTTGCCAATAACAAGTCACATTACCTATTTGTGCGGGGCTGTCTGCCTGGATGCACAGCAAGAGTTCAGCTATACCTTAATTATTGTTTTTTGTTGTAGCTCTATTCGCTGGTGGTATCGAGGACTGGGTGGACGGCCATCTTGGCGTGGGAAATACATTCACGGTGATGATGTACCGTCCCACTGACAATTACAACCCTAAACTTGCTATGGAGGTAAATTTATTACGGATATTTTTTATGGATTTATTACGGAGATTTCATGGGTGTGTTGCATTTGCTCTGCATAATATGTTTCTCAGTACAAACTAGATCTTTTTACTTTAACACCTTTTAAGTCAAGGCAGAGACACGCCCGTTTCACCAAGCATTTTTAACCCAAAGTGACAAGGGTTGAGCCCCTCGTCCTTAAAGAAATCACACACCTTGTTGTATGCGGATTTCATCAGAATGAAGTACTTCATGAGCATGAGCGTTGCGTAGCGTACCATTGGAACACGCCTAGTACGGTTCGCCTCGAACCCATAACATCAGATCCAAATACCTAATTAAGCCCACCGAAGCTTAGTTTGGTCTTTACAGCAAATTTGAAAGTAGATGTAGTGACCAAGATTGAAAAGGGCATGCTTCGGTGGTTTGGGCATATGGAGAGAATGGATGAAAGTCGATTGACGAAAGAGATTTATATGGGTGATGTAATGGGACGGGTGAGTAGAGGTCGCCCCAGAAGGACATATACAGACCAGATTGGTGATGTCCTGGCCGAAGGTGGCGTGAAAAGTACTCGAAACCGGAGGTCATGTATGAAATGATGTATGAATGTAGATGAAGCGAAAGAGGTATGTCAGGACCGTGACAAATGGAGATCTGTAGTCTCTGCATACCCCTCTGGGAGACAGGCGTGAAGTGTATGTATGTACGTTGAAAGTAGACTTAGTCTCCGAAGGTAAGATATGAAAACATTTTTCTTTTCAGCGCGTCGTACACGAAGCCTACGCAGCGATGGATACATTGCTGCTTCAGAATCTGTTGGAGCCGGACCGGCCGCCTGGTGTAATGAAGATGGACACAAAACGAAGATTATGGAAGAAGTCGTTTGCTCACATAATACTGCCAGCGCCGCTCGTCATTGCGACCGCAGCTTTACTCTCGTACACATCGTTCATTACATAGCTCACATTTTGAATACGGACGATGGTATGAAATGTAACAAGGGATTAATGACTGATTTGAATTGATTGTAAAGTCTTGTTCAACAGTTAGCAACAATGGTGTTGGAATGTAGATCTACGTGATAAATAATATGTTTGTAGTATGTATCTATGTAGATTATCGACGAAATAAAATATCTATTAGTTTCATGTAATTATTCTTTTCGTACTACGGATGTAAGAAGACTATCCTACAACCACTAGACACGCCGCATGCGAGAGAAACTGTTCTGGCAATACATGTCCTAGTTTTTTAAAAACGGCGATGGACTCACCCCCTGTCACGTTGTTGGGTTGAATACGCTTGGTGAACCGTGGGCATTTGCTTATTAAGCAAGTGCCTCTGCCTACCCCGCTTTGGGATT
>SJJU01006953.1:0-28876 GCA_012932125.1 Conopomorpha cramerella
AACATTCGTTTTGCCATAGGAAGTCGCCTTTGTACCCTGTGTATTGGGAGAAATACAACTGGCAGGTGGATAAAAATAGATAGTAGCCGATTCTCAGACCTACTGAATACGCATATAAAATTTGGTGAAAATCGGTAAAGCCGTTTCGGAGGAGTATGGCAACGAAAACTGTGACACGAGAATTTTATATATTAGATTGTATATTTTAATCTATGTATGACCCGAATATGCAAAGAGAAGCGACCATCGTATCGCGGTTAGGAACAAAAACATCATCAATATTATTTTTACTGTTTACCCTAAAAGCACAGGGTCCCATAAAAATATCACGAAACACGTTCAACGATAAATATAAATCAGAAAATTATTCCCCCAGTCCTAAACCAACATGGTGATATTACTGGGCTTGTGTATTGGTAAATTTTAGCTTACGAAAGTCGTTTCGGCGTTTTTTATGTACAGCGCTTGTATTTTCTTAACGAATTTCGGATTTTATTTAATCATCCAGGATTTCCGAACGGAAAAAGATTAATAAATAACTAATCCGCCATTTTATAGCGGCGGCCATCTTAGATTCACAATTAATATTGTCACCGGAACTGGCCACGTGTACTAAATTTAAGTGAATCCGTCAACAGAAGTGGGTTAAGTTCAAGTTACTATTTTTTTTATTAAGAGCGTCTGTGGTCCGGTGAGTTGAGAGGTGTGGTCAAGTCAGTCCCAGTCCGGCTACTGGACGAGTACCAATGGGACTCTTTTTCAGAACCTATGTACGCAACGCAACGCTCGTACGGTGAAGGAAAACATCGTGATGAAACCCGCACACCACAAGGTGTGTGAACCCTATAACGGCGATGGGCTCAACCCTTGTCACGTAGGGTTAAATACGCTTGGTGAAACGTGGGCTCTTGCTTAGCAAGTGCCTCTACCTACCTCGCTCTGGGAATAAAAGGCGTGAAGTGTATTTTTTTTTATAATTAAATTTAAGTTTAATTATATAGGTTGCTGTAATACTAACATATTATGGGTACGTGATATATGAAAACGTTTACGAAACCTAACACGGTACGTGACTGTACAAAAACAAAACTTTCACAAATACAAAAGCAAGCCGTTGACAGCCATTACCAAAGCTCAACTTTCAAGTCATTTGCTTTTCGTATAGAAGCTTCAGATATAGCCTTAGAACAAACAATGTAACATTTAGTACTCGCAATTAGTTTGCGCCCCTTCTAAATATTGTGAACTCTACATTCCTGGAAATTCTAGACGAGTTAAGATCAATATATCGGTATACTGTGTAACTTATAATGGACGTTAGTACACATTAGTGAATGTAAACAGAGAGGGTGTGTTCATACTACATACATATATGTATGTATGTACTGTGTGTGTCGACCGTGAGTAAATTTGATTTAAGTAAAATTACTTGTTGAAGTGTCTTTTGGAAACTCCTTAAATCCTACTTATAAAGCAAGTTTGTATAGACTTTTGGATGTAGCTATTTCGCACAAAAATTACTCAACGCATTTCAATAAAACTTAACACAGAGCCACGCCATATTTCATATCATTTCACTGGCGTCTACTGTTCGATATAGGCCTCCTTAAGGCGCGCCACAACTCTGCCCTGCTAATTGTACTTGCAGTACTCGAGACTTTTAGGATTTTAACTTTTTTGCATAAATGGCTCCCTAATAGGTACCCTACTTAACATGGGATGAAGGCAATGTGTGTGTTGTTGTAAAATATTTATTTATTTAATAATGGCCGCGCTTGGCATTCAGTATGGCGATCGTAGTAGTGTTGTGGTTTAAATCACAAAGCGCTGCTGCCCGTCCTCTGCAGAGTTCCCATGGTTGTCTCTTACGACCCCCACGACGGGAAATGTTGGGCTATGGTGGTGGACACTTGTACACATGCGTTTATAAACCCTCATAAGTAAAACTAGTATAATATTTTAAGTAAACGTCTCATAACAATGATTAAAAGGTTGATATTTGCATGCGTGTCGCGTGTTGCCGCGGAAGGCTCTCTCGGCCGGCAAGCACGAAAGCTATCATGCCATTGTGAACCGTAATCACTATTGTAGACATTTTCGTTTGTATAACAGCGAAGCCATTAGGGTTGTCACATTTACCTTTCCCGGTTCACATTACAATAATTTCCGTATTTCCGTCCGATGTCACGTTAGTTCTACGTAAATGTAAGAAGATATTCTGGGACAAAGTATATACATATGTAGAGAGCCTTTATTTCCGTTAGAAAGAAGCTTCATTTCCATGTAATCTGCCTGTCCACTATACATAGAATAAGTATGTTTTAATAAAACCATTTTCATATGACCCTCAATTTACTGATATTTTCCTTCCCGTGCAGATAATTGATGAATACCGGATTGCTCTTAGGGCTCGTGCAGAGAGGTTGCGACGTGCGATCGACGTCGGCGACGACATCACGTCGAAGGCTTGCTGTACTAGCCCTTAGTTACATAAATATCGATTTATATAAAAACTATGTGTAATATTATAAATAATCCATTAAGATTGTAGGAGTGTAGGACGCCCTCAGGCAAGGTGGACTGATGATATAAGCAAGATGGCTGGCAGAAGCTGGATGCGAGAAGCCGAAAACAAATCACAGTGGCGTGCAATTGGAGAGGCCTATTTCCAGCGAGCGGTGGACAAGTAAGGGCTGATGATGATTAATCTATATATATAAAAATGAATTGATGTTCGTTAGTCTCGCTAAAACTCCAGAACGGCCGGACCGATTTGGCTAACTTTAGTCTTGAATTATTCGTAGAAGTCCAGGGAAGATTTAAAAGGTGTATTTCTTCCAATGCATGAGGTACAAAACTCCCTACGGCAAAAATAAATGTTTGCCGGGACAGCTAGTATTTAATATTTTTTATATCAGCCAAAAATCAAAGACAAGGCCAGTTACATTCAACGCAGTTGCACGCGTCGTGGTCACGAGTGGACTGGAGTGCGGCGGCTGCAACATTCACTGGATTTATATGAATCCTCAACTACCCGGTAAAAATATGGAACCCATTAAAAAAAAGAATACGCTTAAATACTCATGTGGAACTTGCACCTGCTAAAACCCCACGGTGACCACCAGTACGTTTTTTGTCGGGATCCCTGAAACAGCCTGAGCCACTTTAACCTACTGCAGCCCCCAGGTGGAATTCTAGCCACTTGTGTTGCTATTATTAAGATGAGTACAGACTAGAGAATTTAATTTCCTTGAATCAGTACGTTTAGTATGGGAGCGCAGACTTATCTCTAATTGTCTCTCTATGTCAGAGTAGAAATTATGCTTTATTTTTCTTGAAAGGGGGAGAATTCCTTTGGATTCCCCGTCGACGTCGGAGGCGACGACGAGAATATGTGGTGAATCCACTAAAAACCCCCCGGTGACTTCTCCGCGCGATGAGCCGGCGCCCCCGGAACACCCTGTAGAGTATAATATTCAGGGGGCCGCGCAGGGCCCGCTGTAAGATGGGGAAATCGGGACCTCTCCTCTGAGGGGAGGGACTTGTGGCCCTCCTCGCTCGCCTCCACGTCTGGCGACGGTACCGAAGTCACGTGGCACCGCCGCCCTCGATGAAGGCCGATGAAACACGCGCGCAGACTCCCGCCGTGCGCGCGAATCAACCTCCCGGCCCTTTTAGTCGCATCTTACGACATGCAAGGACAACCCTTGCCGTGTCGATCAAAAAGATCGGGGGTCCGACCGCCCGCGCCCCACCGGAGTCGGACCCCCGATCTCCTGGGGTCCGACAACTCCCCTGCATCGACCGGACGCAAAGGATAGGGATATTGACACTCCTTTTCCCCTACGGCTCCTCCACGCCGCCATCTAGCGTTGGCGGTCCCGTAAGGCCGCGGAGGATAAGGACAGCGGCGGTAGACATACCGACTGTCCTCTCCCTCCGCGGCCTTCTCCACTGCGGCCGCGTCCGCGCTGGGACGCAGCCTGGCCGCTTGTGTGCGGGCTCCGTACGTCGAGCCCGAGACAGCGGTCCCTCTCGGGCCGGCCAGTCAGCCGGTTCCTAATTCACTGACCGGCCCAGTGGGTTCCGCTTCGCTTCTCTGGGTAGCGCGTTTACCCGGGTACTAAGCCCCCTCGCCACGCCAAGGCCTCTCACGCAACCCATGGAGGGGGCCAAGGCGGGAACCCATGGAGGGGGAGCAATTATGCCTATAACATACACTCGGGAGCCAAAATTCTGGGTCCAACATAATCTATCTAAATAATCTCGCAATAGAGGAGAGCTGCGTAAAAAAACTGATTTTTCATTTTTCGTGTAAATGGACCCCGAGAAAACTTTTGAAGTCTTCTTTAGATTTTTTTGTGCTCTTTAAAATAGCGAATGAAAAAGCGTCATAATCTGGATAATTAAAATATATTTTCATTCGCCACAGTAAGTTGTTTCTAAAATATCATTGCTCGGGTTCCTTTACGCACTACAGAAATTCTCGGCAAAATTCTCTAGTGTGTATCCAACTTTAATGTCGTGCATACGGGCAGCCGACCTCTCTGTCGACACGTATGTATGTACTACACACCTACTGTGTTGCATTACGAATATTAACGCGCGCAACTTTACAATGTTACGAGAACGACGTTAATTCCGAGCCGCGGTTATGAGCGGAGCGATTTTTCCGTCTCAGATGAGTACAGCTTTTTGTTTTTAATTCCTATGCATATTGTATTATACCGGAGGGTAATGCACAGTAATAATACTAAAAAGTTCCCCTATTTAATATTATTTATTTTTGTAAAATAATTATACTCCTTTAAATTTGGATTTTTTAATCACGAAATGCGTTGTCAAGTAAATTACGCTTCAAAAAGCTGGAGGCCTTATAATTAGTAAGAGAATAACCTAGGCCAAGTGGAGACAAGGCAGGGTTATCTGATGATTTGTGCAAGATAAGCTAGAGGCTGGATGCGAGAAGCCGAATACAAATTACAGTGGCGTGCAAATAACACATATTGGACACTATACTAACACATGGACAAGCAGAACTATCTACCAGTAGCGTGCACACCATATAGGAAAAAAGACACTGCCTACCTTAGTATTTTGGTTACCCGACCTAATAATAGAGTTATTTCTAGATCCTTTTTTGTTGTACTCACGACATATTAACGAAGGTCCGGTGTTTTGTGGGTGAGTGGATAGGTAAGGTTTCGAAGAGACAAGTTGGTACACAGGTGTCAATCCTTGGTAATAACTGCCTACCTTGTCTTAAAAGTCAGTGCACGCCACTGCTATCTACACTACATGGATAAAATATCGTGATAAAATAAAATTTCCATCCTTACTAATAAACTCGATGTAACTTAAACCTAAGTTGTTACAGTTATGTTGGAACTGGTTATTCCGTATTTGACATACAACCGACAGGTTAAGTTGAGCTTGGGTAGGGGAATAGTTATACAGCGTTTATTGGTAGGTCGGAGTCTGTGTTTCCTGCGCAGTACAGTCTGAAGGTCTTCACGTCACTGGAGTGAATAGGTACCTAATGAACAAGTGTGCTCCATCGTAGACCACATCGCTGCTTAACATCAGGCAGGATGGTGGTCAAACCTTATATTTATATAGTGATAAAAAAAAGGTTCAAAAAAAGGTTCAATATTTAAAAAAAATCACTTGTCGCTTCCGCTTCTGATATCGCTCGCCTATGAATCCGTGGCACCAGAATATTGCTATACATACAGTTTTGATTTATGGCGGTGCCAACTCGACTGCCATGTTAATACGCGTCATTTGCCAGGTCCCTAATTAAATTATATTCGCTCCGGCATTCATTCATTGGAACTCTATTAGATTAAAATATTGATTGAAACTTCTGTGACATGAATTTAATACTGTTGTATGGTGTTATAATAATTTTCAGAATATAACACAATATTGTTCACCGGGTATATACAATATTGAGTTATAATGTCTGTGCGCGTTTCATTAAAAAATGATTTTCAGAATATGTTCTCATTTTGCGAGAGTAAATTGCAGGTTATAATATTTTAATAACTCGCATAGAGCGTTTGATTTTTTTGAGACTAAATAGATTAAATTATACGCGAATTTGTATTTATTATATTTTAAGGGCGTCTGTGGTCCAGTTGGTTGGATAGTCAGTCCAAGGCCCTTGGCTACTGGACGTGTACCAATAGGACTCTTTTTCAGAGCCTATGTACGCAACGCAACGCGCGTACGGTGAAGGACAACGTGTGTGAACCCTATAACGCCGATGGGCTCGCCACTTGTCACGTTGGGTTAAATACGCTTGGTGAATCGTGGGCACTTGCTTAGCAAGAGCCTCTGCCTACCCCGCTTTGGGATTAAAAGGCGTGAAGGGTATTAATTTATTTTATGATTTTATATTTTATGTTTATTTCTATACATCATCAGTTGTACACATTTTATAAAACCGAGGCACTATTTGAACCCTCAGATTCCTGAGTCATATAAAAAAGGCGATTGAACTGTAGTTATATTCGCTTAACCACTTAAGATGCGTTTTCGTGCATTACATGCACTGCCCGCCCGCCCACATACATGCACATTCGAAAAAAATTATTGAAAGTCATAGTAAGTCCTCCTATTTTGTCTATTGTATTAATACTTGCTAAACAACAAGCGTTTAACCACCATACTGCCTTTGTACCTTGTGTATTGGGAGAAATATAACTGGTGGACGCATAAAAAATTGATAGTAGCCGATTCTCAGAGCTACTGAATACGAATATACCATATTTTGGTACAAATCGGTAAAGCCATTTCGGAGAAGTACGGTAACTGACATTGTGACATGGAAGTTTTATATATTAGATTAGCCTAAGTGTTATTCCAATGTATAAGGTATCTGCGTGCCAAATATCAACAAAATCTGTCCAGCCGTTTTGACGTGACTCGCGGACAAACAGACAGGCAGACATTTTTTCCAAAAATATGATATTCGGCTTCTGTACGGCAACTTCATAAACACCACTGATTTTCTCGTAAAAAGAATCAATGTACAGTTTTGGACCCTGTACAGTTTTACTGTAGTATAGATGCGAAAGTAAACACTGTTTGTTTGTCACGCTCTCATGCTAAAACTACTGAACAGATTTAAATTAAATTTGATATACAGATAGTTTAGAGCCTGAGAAAGGACACAGGCTACTGTTTATCCCTATCCTGTGGGACGCATAGCTAAATAGAGGGAGTTATAGTTTGTATGAAATACTGAAACTACGCGAAGGAAATCGCGGGGCGTCCATTACTAAGTAAATATGTTGACGATCACGAAGCGTTGCTAAACAAATAAATAAACACACTTCACGCCTTACAATCCCAAAGTGGTGTGAGAGTTGCGATTTTGATAGATTTATTATTAAATATTAAACGCGACCCAAATATTTTTCCTTGACAACTGTCACGATTTCCTCCACCGTTACGCAGCGCCTACCCTCTGGGTAGCGTCATCTGTCAACTGTCATATTAAATGACGATCCTGCGGGAACCAAATTGAATTCCGGGATAAAAGTTTTAACGTGATTCGCGGACAAACAGACGGACACATTTTTTTTTCCAAAATATTAAATTCGGATTGTATGACGGCAAATTATAAGTACTTAAGTACTTTCTCCATATTTTTTTTGGATAAATATCAATTTCTAGTTTTGTACTGCGAACAGATTTCTTATACCTACTTAAGTAAATAGTACTGTTTGAAATTCGTCTTAGGAACGTTATTGGCCTCATCAAGATGAACCACTTTTACGATAAAAATACTTCTTTCCATCTACATACCAAAAAGTTTTATTTTTGCCTAAGGGCCTTAGCAATAATGACGGAATTGCTATTTCGAAGATACACAAAGCTCAACTTGTCAGTTGTATGTCAAATAATGGTAAGGGGGTAAGTGAGTAACATTTTGTATGGCGATAGATTTTTTTACCAAGACTTTTGCTGGGTCCATTTAAACGCAGTAGATATGGACGAGTAAGGATGAAATGAAGGTACTTACTTATAACTGTAAATGCACATATTAATTCGGAAGCTCGGGCAACTTTAAACCAATTGGAAATGGCTCCCAGCGTCTAACGAAACGACAAATTTGCTATTAGTTAGTTAGCAGGGCGAAAAACTCGGGAGCAAAGCGGCTAACTCTGTCCCAGTTAAAAGTTTCCTTCCGTTTTCACTTTGAACCTAGTATTTACTGCTTCTGTGTTGTCATAGATGAGAAATAAGTTTGTAGAAGTGCAACGGCGTAATATTATCGCCTGATCAATTTCTTTCTTTCTTTCATAAAGAACGAAAGACTTTTTTTTTATCACTATGAACAAGCGTTTGATCACTATCCTGCCTGATGTTAAGCAGCGATGTGGTCTACGATGGAGCACACTTGTTCAGAAGGTATCTATTCACCCGCGACTTGAAGACCTTCAGACTGTACTGCGCAGGAAACACAGACTCCGGCAAGTCTTTCCACATCCTGGCGGTTCGCACTATGAAAGTGGACGCAAACCGTTTGGTTCGCGTAAATGGCAAATCCACCTGGTTTGGATGACGTTTTGCCGTTCTCCTGGTTGTGTTTGATGTGTTTGGATCTATATTAAAATTTGGCCAAAGCAAACTGGAGAATGCCCGTGACACCGAGTATTCAATAATCCAAAGCTGTAATATGTTAGTTTAATGAAACGACAGATTTCCTCGCAGGTGGTGAATTTTTATACACCGCATCTAACCAGGCGATAGCGCCATTTAGCAAACAGGCGAATGCAACGCCATCTGTTATGTTTCATTGGAACTAGTTCGATTATTATGATCACATTTGTTGCACTGAGAACTAACAAAGTTGTACAATACCAAACAAAAATAAAAGTGGTTCTTTTTACAAAGTGACAATCAGCTGATCGGTAGCATTGTAAATGCAGAGCAATTTTTTTTTTCATTTTTAATTTAGGATTGAATGGGAAAATCGTTTCACATAGTCACTCAGTGAGCTAGTGACTTTTTCGAGTTGTTTTAATATTTAATATCTGGTATATCTGGTACAAATTGAATTCAAAGCACTACCTTTGACTATCATCAAACATAACGTCGAGTGGGTGATCTTAGGTTAAGCGGAAATGTTAGATAGAGGCTATAGTCGGCGTCGTCTAAGAAGCGTCTAAGAAGAAGAAGAAATTCTGACAGGTCCGACTATTGGCTATGTGCAAAACGAGTAGTGGCAGACAGATAACGACCGCAGCGCACAACACGGCAGAAATTGGAAACAAATTCGGATGATCAGCTGTCAAGTGTTAATTGCAGTACAAAATCAAAGTAAAGAAGTGGGCCACGACTGTTGTTGCGTTGTTAACTTTTTAACGTGTTGCGTTCTTACATGCTCGGCTAATACTAATTTATTGCCTTTTATCTCAGTTTAAGGAAACTAATATTATGTGTAATAGTTTCAAACCCGATTTTTATTATATTAATTTTACAAGCTATTGAATAAATTTCACTTATATATTGTCAACAATACTAGGTATTTTAATCTTTGGTTTTATTTATATTTGCAAAAAAAACTAACAATGTTTACATTGTTCTTATTTGACAGCTTCCGCAAATGTTGTAAACGCTACGTGTCGCCACCGTCGCGCACATAGCCAATAGTTGCACAAAAGATACCTAGGAGCCGAAGTAAATCCATAGAGAGCCCTGGTTGTCGGGCTATAATAGGAACATTATCGAAGTCTTTATTTTGCCCTTTAATGTCTCTAATCCAAAGGCACGGCGTTCCAACACAGTAAAGAGTGGGTGTGGGTCAATCCCAATATGCGTGCCCCGTGTGGATTACATACACGCTTTGGAGATATGGCAGACAATAAACCTGGTATTAGCCTATTTATTCGTGCCAAGCTGGAGTGGATTTGTGAACCCAACCCAGGGTAGACCGAATTTCCACAAGATTTGGGATGTATGGTGAGCAAAAGGTTTGGAATGGTCAATTTGAAAAGTCAAGCGAAACTCATTAATTTGCCGTAATACAATTACAAAGAAAATGGGTAAGTTGGAATGATCGTAGAATATCTATCGTAGTATTGAATAGTTATAATATGAAAATAGAATTATTTTTACATCTTCAAATCGAAACGAATCAGGTAAATTCTATAAGATTAAAATCGACATATCTATATTATTATTTTTTTGTGTGACGTGTCAAAACAGTTACTTTTTGAGGGTAGTTCGGGATTCGCAGCCAACCAGTGAACGTCGCCGCCGCCGTACTCCAGTCAGCTCGTGCAACCACGGCACATGTAACTGTGTCGAAACGTTCGGCAAAGAACGAAGGTTAATTTTCGCGCCCGTTTTAAATTTTTATATCATTTTATATCACATCTAGTTTTACGTTCATGCAAATATTGGTAAGTGTTACCCTAGGTAAAAAAACTATGCAATCCAAAGTTCAATATCTACATTTTTTTATCTCTCTGTGTCTCTCTTTCGGTGGTCTTTTTCAACCTTACTCTTTCTTTTCACCAAACGAAGACATTCCAAAGAAACTTCTCCCGAGAAAAGGCCAAGTTACGATGGCCAGTAAAGAATTCATTTAAATCGTATGTACATTTCGAGAGCAAGTTTCTTACGGAGTTGAGATCCTTCAGTGTATGACTGGACCTCATTATAAATAAAGCCCCTTTTAGTTTCGATAATCATGCTTTAAGCCTACTTACGACCTTTGGCAAACATCGGCAAAGGAAATTAGGTGGAAAGGAAAAAGTTATCTACCTACCTATTTGTTTGATGCTAGAATGTCATAGAGGGCAGGACGGCGCCGTGGCGCAATGTAAAAAAGTCCCTTTGTACCACTGGGGTACCATGGGACTTAAGTTGTACCTACCTACCCGTTTTAATAGGTTGTATAAATCAAAGTCGCCTCCCACTGTCTTTTTTATCATTAAGAACAAGCGTTAGACCACCATTTTTTTTAATCACTACGAACAAGCGTTTGTCCACCATCCTGCCTGATGTTAAGCAGCGATGTGGTCTACAATGGAGCACATTTATTCATTAGGTACCTATTCACCCGTGACTTGAAAACCTTCAGACTGTACTGCGCAGGAAACACAGACTCCGGCAAGTCGTTCCACATCCTGGCGGTACGCACTATGAAAGTAATAGGTTCGCGTAAATGGTATTTATTTATCCACCTGGTATGGATGACGTTTTGCCGTTCTCCTGGTTGTCCTATTGTAAAAACGCGATGGGGGTATTAGGTTATGCAACTCCGTCGTTGTCTGATGATGTCCCTATGTATGCTTAGATCTACAAAACTGCGCAACGGATTTTTTCTGTAGTAGATACAGTGATTCTTGAGGAATGTATATATGTATAACGGATACATATAATAACATAGGTGTATATGTCAACTTTCACTGTTGGTTTAAGTTTTGGTTTTAGGCATATTGGGGAAATTTCTTTGACGTTTTTCTGACAGATTTTCGGGCTTATAACTGTCAAACTGTAAACAAAGTTTTACAGTAATGATAGTTCTAATCTAAAAATCTGTCAGAAAAACTTCAAAGAAAATTCCCCATGATAAATTTATTTATACATTTTTTTTTAAATATTTTACAACAACACACACATTGCCTTCATCCCATGTTAAGTAGCTAAAGCACTTGTATTATGGAATTCAGACAACGAAATATGAGATACTTAAATACTTTTTTTTTCTCTTAAATACATACTTATATCAATACAACACCCAGACACATCCAACAAGTACTTAAAGCTCATCACCCAAATACCTGCCAGCGGTGGGAATCGAACCCACGGCCCTATAGAGCAGAGGCAGACATGCTGGCCACTACACCAATGGGACCTATAGTTAAAAAAAGAAATATAATCATTTGACATGTAATAGAATTGTACTTTTTGTAAATATGGGACATGTACCTGAATCAATAAAGATTTAATATTATTTCGCTTCCCTCCTCAACGGGTTTCGGTGGAACACCAGCGCCGCAGGTAACTGTGGCATTATGCTGAGTCGAGACCCTTTTACTAGCTTGAGAGCTGGCACACGTTCAGTGCCATTCTCACAGATCTGGTACACGTTTGTCTTTGTTTTTTATCGTATTTTACTTTTACTATTTTACTTTATTTTATTGGTCAAAAGTTATGGGAGTTGAAAGTGGGCACAAAAAGTCGAGTTTATACAAAGTTAGTTAGTTAGTTTTGGATTTAATAAGATATTACTAGGGTTAAGTGTGCTATCGTTTGTTGTTATTAAATAAATATATTTTACAATAAATATTAAGTATTGATAATTGTATGTGGGTATTACGTTAAATCGTTAAATGGCAAATTTAAAAAAAAAACCGATTTTAAATGTTCATGTCGTCCCCTTTCATTTGATACCCCACTTGAATATATTTGTATAAACTCGACTTGTGCCCACTTTCAACTCCCATAACTTTTGAACAAATTATAAAATTTTCTTTATTTTATTTTATTTTTTCTATTTTATTATTTTTTCTCATATTGTGTTGTTGCCATTTGTCTGTTTTTTTTTCTTGTTTAGTGTGTTAGTTCTTAAATCCTACTAATATTATAAACGTGAAAGTTTGTATGTGTGGATGGATGTTTGTTACTCTTTCACGCAGAAAGTACTGGACGGATTTTGATGAAACTTGGCAGTATTGTAGCTTATACACTAGAATAACATATTATAGGCTATAAGGTATTTTGATAAAACAAAGTTTACCGGGACAGCTAGTTAGCGAATAAATATACATATTATATAGCAGAGAAAGTAGAGCACATCCACCTTTCTATCTCGGTATTCACAAAAATAATACTTCATTCTATAACCCTGTGATACGAATGTGTAAACGATCTTGTTTCCAAGCATCCTGACATAGAGATCTTTAACCCTCAATTGCCTCGGTTGAAAAAATGCTTAGTCAGGTATTTAAAATAAGATAAATAGGTTAGTTTGTATTAAATTAAGTTTAAATTATTATTATCATTATTATTGTTTTTTTTTCTAGAGTAATATAATGTAAGTGTAGTCTGCAATGTTTTGTGCTCCTGTGTACACATGTTTTGGAATATATATACTTTAAGTGATGTAACAATTGTATTCCGTTTTGTGTGCCAAACAAATAAATAAATAAAGAAAGAGATTCCGGTTAGGTACCAAGTAACCCTGTATACATACTTTATTAATAAAGCTAGGTAGGAACATTGGTATAGTAACAAAACTCTCAAATTACCCGGCTACCTCTACAGTCTAATGGCTGGATCCATTAGCATGGATCGTAACTCCGAGATGGAATCTTCCGAGGACCTATAAATTTAAGATTAAATTTAAGACGTCGGCAAGATATTGATTTCTCAACTCGAGGAAAGTCACAATAATTGTTATGAAATTGAAGCGAAATTTGATGATTGTGACGTAATATTTCATCTTTTCTATAATATAAGATAATAATAATATCGTTCCTCTGAAGGATCGAATCAGAAATGAAGTGATCCGACGGAGAACCAAAGTCATCGACATAGCTCATCGTTTTAGCAAGCTGAAGTGGCAGTGGGCCGGCCATATTAGCCGTAGAACCGATGACCGTTGGGGAAAACGAGTTCTCGAGTAGAGACCGCGTCTCGGCAGCGTGTAGGATATATACAGCGTGTCTTTGTCGGAATAGCGAAGCGGAAGTCTAGGGGCTATTTGTGGTCTAAGGAACCCCCCTATGTTACTCCCTATGATTCTAAGGCTTTGGTTTAGAAGAAGATTTTTCCTAACAAAATAATTAATATGTTATAGGTATTCCAGTGTTGGCGCCCCTTACAATAATAACACGAACACATACGTCATAGACCACACATATGATCGAAACAAACACAAACTAAAAGAAAGCACACACGCGTGTCTTGCGTAGTGCAAGCCACGCCCCCACGCATGTTTGTGTATGTCAATGCATGCACACAAAAACATTTTTGACACAAAAGGAAACCATTATGCTTAAAAAAGTTCCTTTTCTTCTTGTCAGATGTCGCTACCACAATGAATCGCTAGTTAAGTTTCTGTCTTGTAAAGTTCAATTGAAATCCATGTGTACTTACGTGCTATACCTACTTATCTTCGCGAAGTGATTATGATAGGCGAAAGCTAAAAAACCGTACAGACATGCACTTTAAAACAAAAATACGACTGCCGCCATCCAGTGGTAGATTTTGGAACTACAACTCGATAATATCCGATTAGGTATGCAGTAGTTTCTATCCTGTACCTATTCCAACCACATGCGTGTGAAGGTTCTTAGTACTACCTAAGTATTTGAAAATTATCCTACCTCGAAGCGTACGCAATATCTATCTGCCTACCTAATAATAAACACATCCAAAACTTACCTTGTAGGTCCCTCATGGGAATTTTCAGTAGGTAAAGAAGTGCTGCTATGGCAGAAAAGTGAATCCCTTCACTTGCACACACGCAAAACAATGAACTTCCGAAGAACACATTACATTGTTGTTGACAACGAACACATGTTTGTTTACCTACACTATGATCACTGCACTAATTCAATAGTCTGATTTTTCAGACAAAACTCAAAACACTCAACACGCGCGACGTGTGATCTTTCTGGCCACAAAGATTCAGACATACACATAGTAGTCATTACGTACTTCAATAAATAACTACACTACACATTAATTGCACTTCGTTTATTTTTTGGGAATCAAAACAAAACAACACACACCATGACACCATGCATTACGCAATACTGAAACGAGTGTTGCCAGATGGTGTAATTCAAAATCTGACATATTTTTTTGGTAAAATCTTTATAAATATGGATCGGTATAAAAAAAACTCATTTTGTAATATTTATTAGATAGGTAGGTTGCAAAGGACGCAGTATTTTTGTTTACATTATTCTGCAGTAGTTATTTTATTTGTTGGTACTTTCACAACACTGTAACTAGGGATCCGCAAAAAGTATCGATACCTCAAAGTATCGATTCTTTTGTTTCGATACCAAGTGCTTTTAGAATCGATACTTTTGTTCCGATACCTTTTAGGTATCGATACTTTGTTCTCTATTTCTAATAAATTATTCGTTTGAGCAAAAATATCGATATTTCATGAAAATAATTTGTCACATCATGGGGATCGTCTGGTTAAAATTTTATTCATGTCTGATTGCACTCAGGATAATTGGCAGTTTTCAAAATAATCGTAATAATATGTCTTTTTGCTTCATAATGCGTTTAATGCCAAATTATTTGTGATTTTTATTATGTTGAAACGTGAAATTGTAATAAAAACTTGTAATAAAAAAATTTCGGTAATTTTCAAGAGTTTCTAAATACCTAAATAGAGTGACTATTTTATGGGACACGTGAAACTTAGCAGTACAAGAAAGACTATTCAAAATTTGTATAAATAAATGTATTAAAAAGTACTCGATACCTTGTGGTATCGGTACTTTTGTTCTGATACTTTTTTGGTATCGATACTTTTCGTACGATACTGGTATCGAGTAAAGTATCGATACTTTTGTAATTTTGCGGATCCCTAATTGTAACTTATATCGAATATTTTTTTAAACCATACACTTAACCTATAGTTTTTATAAAAAGCTTGCGAATACAACGCATAAAACAAAAACAAAATTGTCATTGCTATTAAAGACTAATTCATTCATCCTTAATTTATTTAAAAATCTCCTAATCAAGCAATGCCTTTCTCTTTTGTTTTAGGCAATGGTGTTATCTTTGAGGTGATTGTCTGACTGTAAAAATCTGTATAAAACTAGATTTAAATCTGTGATCCGTAAACGGGGACTAAAATCTGTATCAATACAGATAAATCTGTATAAATGGCAACACTACGAGTGAGTGACTGAAATTGACTTAATGATTTCGGATGGCGTTCGATAGTCCCTACCCAAATTCAACTACCTGACGTCAGTAAATAGGCCTATGTCTGAAAATGTAGGTATAGTACGTAAGTGATTCGGTATGAATTAGTCGTTTTTGTTACTAACACAATACATGACCGACTGAGATAATAGTATTGATTGACGACTAGTTACATTGTAATTATTTGACACGTTATGTAATATTAACTCATTAGCTTATTGTATGACTCATTCCCTTTATGTCATTATTGAGTTCACCCATTTTATTTTCCCACTGTTGGAGTCTACCCAGTGACCTTTTTAGAGAAAAATTGTTTGAATTGGTAAGTACTTAAGAATTATCCAAATAAATTGTGATTGGGGATTAAATTACAAATACTGAGAAAAATAAGAAAGGTTCGTTTTTGGTCTTGGGGCTACATTACAATTAAGGAACCAGCATCGTTCTTTCATAAACCACTTCTCAGCTTTTCGTTCTGAATCAGCCTAAACAGACGATAAGTAACCATTTTTTATAAGTAAATAATTATTCAGTCGCACCTTTTAAATGCAATTTCGGGCATTTGAATTTAGAAGATGGCCACCCCCGCGGATCGGGCGGCGGCCGCCGCCGCCGCCGCCGCCATGGTCGACACACGAAAGCGCAATAGGTATGAATTTCACCGGGTGCGTGCGTGTGATGGAGTTATAGGTTGTATTGTGTGTATGTGTATGTGTTTCTCAACTATTAAATACCTGTATAGGTACTTAGTGCAGTGCTTTGAGTAAGTGTATTTTTCAAAATTACGGTTAAAGAAGTGCGTGCGTGAAGGGAAGAATAGTAACTACTTACCTACATTGGTTTTTTGTTTGGATCTATTTGTCGATGGCCGCTGCGCCTTTCGCCCGTCGTCAAAGTGGTAGGTAGGTATGTACCTTACCTTAGTATGTGTAGATTTTCATTTGTTGTAAGTACGAAGTTATTTGCCTTATCCTGTTCATCTTTTTATTTATTTACCAGGTAGGCAGGAACTGTTAAGTATTAGGTATTATTTGGCTCTAGTTACTGATTACTAGACTGCCACAATGATTGTCTGGTGTGGGTTTGTATTACCCATCACAACAGGACTCGATTTTCTCAAACAGTAGTAATTACTAACGCGGCGAACCTTACCTACTTGTACAGTGCTACAAGTGAATACCTATTTAATGTGACATCTATTAATTCCTGTGGTTCCTTTATTGTTTGATTTAGGTCATTTATGTATGCTCGTGTTGTAATAATATTCAATCATTATGCTTCAAAATAAAACTCAATAGGTTTAAATTGGATGCCAAAGGTTATTAGCCACACGCCAAAATATCCTTGTAGGAGTGCAGTAGGCTAACTAGGTACCTATTTTTTTTTGGAGTCGATGACCAGCACACACACATTCTCAAGGGTTTAGAGCTGTATCAACACCATGTTTACGTGTGTGTTGTGTAATGGTATACACATATCTCTCTCTCTCTTTCCCTCTTTATTATAAGGGCGTTTTTACTGAAGTTGATATTGATATTTATTATTTTGTTAGTGTAATTAACTTCTAAACCAAGGCCTTAGAATCATAGGGAGTAACATAGGGGGGTTCCTTAGACCACAAATAACCCCTAGACTTCCGCTTCGCTTTTCCGACAAATACACGCTGTATATACTGGTGGTCTACGATGGAGCACACTTGTTCATTAGGTACAATTTCACCCGCGACTTTATCGACACGAAACAAATAATCGTTTTGTTGTTATTAGGACCCTACAATTCTGGTACGTAAAATAATGGTAACAAAATACTTTTCTTTTGATACGGCTTACAATCTAAAATATATGATGAAGTGACGAAAAAATATTTCCGAATCAGTTAATTAGATACCTACTTTAAAATAAATAAGAGATCTCAAGAAACGAATGACTGAAAGACTGTACCAAAGGTGGTAATGAAACCTGCGAATGATGTCCTAAAAACAAATACCTTAAACACTTCAATACAATCTAGTTTTTTTTAATCCAAAACTAGCAATTTACTTTCTGAACTAAACCACTATGAAACACACACCCTGTACTAGCTACAGCTAGCTCAATCCCAGAGCATCTACCCCAGAGAATCAAGCTCAACTCCAACCTGGCCTTTTTAAGCATATTGTTTCCATATGCATAATAGTTCAACGCATATTGGTCTTAAAACGCCCTTTAATTTCTGCCGCGGCGTGCGAGGGCCTCTCAGTTCGTTTCAGCTGGAGTGCTTTGAGTTTTTAGGGTTCCTTTGGCAAATAGCTCATGAACGACTGGAATCTAATATCGTGAGCGAAGTTCTAACAGTGCGTAAGTAAAACAAAATCTACTTTACAGGAGAGCAAAATAACTGCGTAAAATTTTTGTTAGGTACAATAGAGGTATACAATATTTGGAAAAAGTATTTAAAATCGCCTTAATGAAGAAATAAAAGTCGTTTTATTTAAGAAAAAAATATTAATGTAAAAACCGCAAAAACACTTCACACCTTTTAATCTCAAAGCGGGGTAGGCAGAGACACTTGCTAAAGCAAATATCCACGGTTCACCAAGCGTATTTAACCCAACGTGACAGGGGCTGAACTCATCGCCTTTATAGGGTTCACACACCTTGTGGTGTGCAGGTTTCATCACGATGTTATCCTTTACTGTACGAACGTTGCGTAGCGTACATAGCCTCTGAAAAAGAGTCCCATTGGTACACGTCCAGTAGCCGGACTCGAACCCGCGACCTCCCGGTTACAAGTCAAGTATCCGACCTACTGAACTACAGACGCGCCTTTACATATCAAGCAGTATCTATATTTAGATTAAAACTAACAAAGTAGCCACATTAAAG
Source organism: Conopomorpha cramerella (assembly GCA_012932125.1). Lineage (NCBI taxonomy): Eukaryota > Metazoa > Arthropoda > Insecta > Lepidoptera > Gracillariidae > Conopomorpha > Conopomorpha cramerella. The sequence goes on from SJJU01006953.1 coordinate 18,792, forward strand.
ACGTAAGCTCCACCCACGCATTTCGTTTTCAAGGTGTATTGTAAAATGTACATGGATCTTTTGGCGCGTGGCTAGTACCCATTTTACCCCCTTACCAGGCTTTGTTTTTTTATTCATTCGTTTTAGACTGTATTTCAACGGTCTAAGGTTCAAAATAGAGTGGCATTTATATTCCCTTTGCCTGGTAAAGGGTTAAGTCAATCAAGTCTTGATCTGAAGAATAATTCTACATATATACGAGTATAAAATAGACGATTTTTTGCCTTGAGGGAAATGACATTTTGTTTCGAGATGAAAATTTTTTTTTGCATTTCCCCGCTTTGTCGCCATAGTAAAAGTCGTCCATATTATCGTTAATATGGACGACTTTTACCAAACTACGTTACTAAGACCATTGCCCGAGGTATTTTTATGTTCTGTATAAAGACTCCTTTTTTGAAGTCACTTAAAATACCATCCAGAGAGTACACGCCTACATCCCCAACCCACAACCTCCCGATTACAGATTCTAGTATCGAACTACTAGACTACAGTTTCTCTTTTTGTATCTCGATGGGGAATTTTCTTTGACGTTTTTCTCACAGGTTTTCGGCCGGAAAACTGTCATTACTGTCAAACTTTGTTTGGAAATTATGACATTAATGACAGTTCTCCGCCCGAAAATATGTCAGAAAAACTTTTTTTTTTAATCACTATGAACAAGCGTTTGACCACCATCCTGCCTGATGTTAAGCAGCGATGTGGTCTTCGATGGAGCACACCTGTTCATTAGGTACCTATGCACCCGTGACTTGAAGACCCTCAAACTATACTGCGCAGGAAACACAGACTCCGGCAAGTCGTTCCACATCCTGGCGGTACGCACTATGAAAGTGGACGCAAAACCGTTTGGTTCGCGTAAATGGCAAATCCACCTGGTATGGATGACGTTTTGCCGTTCTCCTGGTTGTCCTATTGTAAAAACGCGATGGGGGTATTAGGTTATGCAACTCCGTAGCACACTCTCCGAAATGCACCCGATAGAAGACAGGCTCGCAACTTTGCGGCAATGCTCTAGGCTTTGTAGCCGAGGAGGAAAGGAAATTACCCATAGTTTAAAATGACGTGTATTCTGTCAAATTCATCAAGCTAATCCCTAACCCTTTTTGACTAGTTAACACACGGCAAACTTTGATAGGTATAAATAGCCTAGTGTAATATTAAACCATTAAACGTACTGCGGTTTCTCTGCTTCAACTTTGTTTACCCTTAACCAAGATAAGCTGAGCTACATAGTCTATGAAAATTACAGTACATAGAGCCTAAGTTAACTGTGAATTGTATAGTTTAATATGTCATGGGGCGTACAGAAGACCGCAGGTGCAAAAGTACGAAATAATTTCCCCGAATTTCGCCCACGGACTTGTTTAAATAATTCATCCCTTATTTAAACATTTGTATTAGGCAACTTCACCATGATCCCTTGTACTGAAACCGCGCATAGCTTTGGGTAAGTAAAATACATTTTCTTTTTCAAAATGAGGTTTCACTTTGATAGTCCTTTTTTCGGAAGAAAATAAATTTGAAAGGTAAGGTGTCTTCCAAGTCAATTCTGGAATGGATATAGATTTTCTTAACAAGTTAAAGGTAATATTTTTTTTAACATACTGAACAAGCGTTTGACCACCATCCTGTCTGATGTTAAGCAGCGATGTGTTCTACGATGGAGAGCATTTGTTCATTAGGTACCTATTTACCTGCAACTTGAAGACTTTCAGACTGTGAATGACTGAATGAATAAACTGCTATTAGATCACTGAATAATCCCTTAATACTCGTATATAAAGCGAAGCTCATATTCCATGTATTACAAGAAATTGTACATTCAGTCTTTCATTATCTATATTATTAATTAACTAGTGGACTCGACAGACGTTGTCCTGTCTTAACTATTAATATGAACATCTAGGGTGGCCTGCACCCAGCAGTGGATGTAATTTTTTTCTTTCATAAGAACCTTCTGCTGTCATTAATAAGCACAACAAAGAGGGAATTAGCAAAATCGGTCCACCCGTTCCGGAGTTATGACGTGACAACGAAAAGTAGCTTTGTTTTTTATATAATAGATTAAACATTAATAGGTATCTATTTTATACCTTGTAAGAATCACAACAGATAGATGAATTTTACAAAAAATAAATAATTTCGTATATATATACACTTCACGTCTGTCTCCCAGAGAGGTAGGCAGAGACTACGGATCTCCATTTGTCACGGTCCTGACATACCCCTTTCGCTTCTTCTACATTCATGATCTCCGGTTTCCTTTCCGGAGCACTTTTCACGCAACCTTCCACCATGACATCTGCAATCTGTTCGATGTATGTCCTTCTGGGGCGACCTCTACTCACCCGGCCCTTTATATGACCCATATAAATCTGTTTCGTAAATCGACTTTCATCCATCCTCTCCATATGCCCAAATCACCGAAGCATGCCCTTTTCCATCTTTGTCACTACTTCTTCTATATACCTAGTGATCAAATAAATAATTGAAATATATTAATATTTTATTCATGAAGTAGGTACCACGTCCGCGACCACGCATTAATCTAGATAACAATTTTTAGACGCTATTCACGTGAAACTCGACAAACGTAGGCAATCGTAATAATCCCCGGAGGGCGAATGAATATATTGTGTCGTTTAAGCTCACGACTCGGCGCTCGTATTCACGTCTCATTGGTCCGGTGATGTCGCCCTAGGTAAACATATCGCTCGATTTCCACGGAATCATGTGCGTTGACGCCCAGAAAAGCACACGAAAATACATACCAAATTGAGCTTTATTGCTGAACAATCCATTACAAGCGAAAGATCCAGTTAGTTTATCAATGTGGAGTCGATTTTGTCTTCGACTCTACCTGCTCTACATTTTTCAAATAAACATTCGCCGACGTGCGCCGAACGAAAGCGCTTTAAGATATTTCCTTTGTAGAGCTGAGGTCAGCGTGTATGGTACACAGAGTGATTCTGGTAAATCTGTACGAGAGTTGTAATATCTGCGTTTCGGTGGGAATTTTATCAGTGGGCTTTTTACAATAAGGTATTGTTTCCGTTGGCACGTGCGTTTTGTCCCTTCTACAGAATTAGGTAATTTATTTAGAACTGACTGACCCGGCAAATGTTGTTTTGTCAATATGCGTTATTGGTAGTGGTTCTCCGAAATATGGTATGTACTATGTTTTAAACATATAAACACCTCCTCTAAAACCACTATATCTATTAAAGAAAACATCATGAAAACCGTTGCGTAGTTTTAAAGATCAAAGCATACACAGGGTCAGCCATCGGCGACTTTAACGACGTTTTATACTATGTATACTGACTAGCTGCATCCCAGCGATCTTGCTTTTTTTTTTATTCTGTTCCCGTGACAATTTCGGGATAGTATAATATTTCTAGTGCCCACGGTTCACCAAGCGTATTTAACCCAACGTGACAGGGCGTAAGCCCATCGCCGTTATAGAGTGCACACACCTTGTGGTGTGCGGGTTTCATCACGATGTTGTCCTTCACCGTACGAGCAAAGGATATACTATATTGCCAGTTTTTCTGTTATGCGAGGTCTAGTGGATGATGATCATTTAAAATAATGAAATGAATAAATTGAACATGAACATGCAGGTCCAACATGCGGGGTAAACGCGAACACGTCAAAAATGTGGGAAAAGGTTTGTTGATAAAATCCCGCTGCGAATGCGGGGCTTAGTGTCCCTTCGGCCGGCGAGGTCTTTGATCGCTTTCCGCTAATCTGCCGAGTACGATATCGGCTTACGGATGCGCTTCGGATGTGGATATTTTTTCCCTAAAATAATGATCATTATGCACAATGGTTAATAATATCCTGGATTTTTTTTTATGGCACACAACAAGTTACTAAATACAAAAATAAATACACTTCACGCCTTTTAATCCCAAAGCGGCGTAGGGATAGGTTCACCAAGCGTATTTAACCCAACGAGACAGGGGGTGAGCCCATCGCCGTTATAGGGTTCACACACCTTGTGGTGTGCGAGTTTCATCACGATGTTGTCCTTCACCGTACTCACCTACGTCGCTGCATTGTGTACATAGGCTCCAAAAAAGAGACCCATTACACGAGTACACGCCCAGTAGCCGGACTCGAACCCGCGACCACCTATTTACAAGTCAAGTATCCGACCAACTGAACCACAGACGCTGTTAATACATGCAGGAACCCTGTTATTAACGTATATTGTAAAAGAACGTTCGCCGGGTCAGCTAGTAAAATATAAACTATTATGAAATATGCACCCGACTGAGTAGCAGGCACTGCGTGAGTTATAACCCTGTCTGCAGCCGGGGATTTGACAGCGCTACACATTCATCCAGCATTCTGTCGTGTCCATTGCACCGAGAGGGTTAACTATTCATAGGGGGAACTGATGCATTGCGACGCCCGATACTGGCTGAATACTTTTTGCATAAAAACAGGAATTTATTGATAACATATTACTTACCTATCAAGGAATCAAAGTATCATGCCAGTTTCATTTTCTTTCACTGGTACCTATATTAGTAAATTTAGTCGTTCGTCGGTTTAGCAAGCTGAAGTGTCAGTGGGTCGGCCATATTAGTCGTAGAACCGATACCCGATTTTTCGAGTGGAGACCGCGTTTTGCCAAACGGACTGTAGGACGCCCTCAGGCAAGGTGGACTGATGATATGTGCAAGATGGCTGGCCAGAAACTGGATGCGATAAGCCGAAAAGATCACAGTCGCGTGCAATTGGAGAGGCCAATGTCCAGCAGTGGACAAATATGGGCTGATGATGCTGATTCCAGGCAATTTCTGCTTGATATTACGAATGAAACGTCAAATCCAGCAATAGACGTCAAACGCTAGGTACCATTGAAGTTCCGTTGCAATTTGAAAACTTGGGACTAAAAAGCTAGATGGCTTCTTTATTTTTTTCTATTTGAGCAGATATATTAAAAAAACCACAAAGAAGGTAAGCTCGAGCTTGTCTTTGGTTATATTCGCGCCTATACGTATACCCGGTCAACAATATTGAGTTATAACGTCTGTGCGCGTTTCATTAAAAAATGATCGCAAAGAAACCAGTCAAGAAAAGACGGAAGAGTCATACATAGACTCAGAACAAAAACAACTAGTCTTGCAATCCAAAACTGACGTTTAGAATAAACGAGACAGTAATAAAAACATGCACAAGTGAAAAAGCAAGATATATTATTTATCTTCTGTCCCTTACGGATATGTACTTCTGGATCCAAACTGTCACTTTTAATACCAAAATGTCATTTTTAATATAAACCCAACATAAAATTGTTAACACTCACTTAATGTCGTTAGTTAAAACTTTATTTTTACTTTTTGCATTTGGTGTTCACCTATAATTAGTCGTACATTTTAATTTATGTATTAACATCATTTTATCTGTGTAAGCATTAATGTAACCTCTGTTGGTGATCCAAATAAATAAATAAAATGAATGGAGAGGCCTATGTCCAGCAGTGGACAGGTATGGGCTGATGATGATGATGATGATGATGAACGGGTTTACTACCAAAATGATAGTTTTGATTCAGAAGTACATCCAACTTGTAGAAGTACATCAAAATACATATTGTTTAGAAAGAGAAAGATTGAGAGTACTACACGGCTTGCAAGTTTACTTATGTTCGGTCGGAGTACATAGTGTATTTGCATCTCTTTTGTTTCATACTATCTTTGATGGATTGTTTTATTTATTTATTTATTTGATTAAGGACAGCCAACAAGAGATACACTCATGCATAGGTAACGATAAACAACTAAATACAAATCCATTAATAAAATGTTGTCTTAATTATAGGCTACCACTACATTGGCCAATACTAAGAGTGGAATACTATAGTTCTAGGTTCTAGTTATACTAATATTAAAAATTAAATTATGAGTAGAGGTCGCCCCAGAAGGACATATAAAAACCAGATTGGTGATGTCCTGACCGAAGGTGGCGTGAAAAGTACTCGAAACCGGAGGTCGTGTATGAAAAGATGTATGAATGTAGATGAAGCGAAAGGGTATGTCAGGATCGTGACAAATGGAGATCTGTAGTCTCTGCCTACCCCTCTGGGAGACAGGCGTGAAGTGTATGTATGTATGTAAAAATTAAATAAAAAGAAACAAATTTTCGTCTTTTTTTCAGAAACCTCCCGCACCGAGTCAAAACAAGAGTCAATCAGGTGTCTCGTCAAACAGACCATTTGCTCCTTCAACCCAGTGTTCGGGGCAGTCAATCGCAGAAATGAGCAGATTCATATTCGACCGCCGTAGTCGTATGAACCCATTTCTACCCCTATCTTGGCAGAGACACGGATTTGATGCGTTGTAGAACGGGCAGAGCTATTTTTTATTTACTGTTTCTTGTGAGAGGTTAAAGTTTTATCTAGATTTCCACCCGCGGCTTCGCCCGCGTGGACTTCGGTTATATTGCGGTATAAAGGAATATTTTTGTTTTCCCTCGGGAATATCATTTTTTTTTTCGGTAATAAAAAGTACCCTATTATTTAAACCGGACTTCTAACTATACGTCTATACGGCGTGAAAGCGGAACAAACAAACTCACTTTCCCATTTATAATATTATATAGTAAGAAGTAAGATTCTGTTATTCATTTTATGAATCGTTTTTTAGTCTTACGTGTAGAGATGAAACAGGACCGTAGCTAATAGAGATACATTTAGTATATGCCTTTTCTTCTAGAAGAAATGCGCGAAGTATATTATTTAGTTACTAATATCCTGATGGTGCTACCCGAATTTTTACCGTTCCTATGGGAATTTCGAGAAAAAATATATTCTATACGTTATTCAGAGTGTCGGCTAACTTCATGCGAAAATATGATATGAAGAAGTAACAAACATACACACTCACAAGCATTCGTCTTTTTAATATTAGTGTGACTAGTGGGACTTATTTGTTTTCTTAATTTGGTTTACCAATATGTTTAATTATTTAAATCAAATCTAATCTTCTGGATTGGTCTCCTACCTATTTGCCCATGCCTGTATCAATGACTTATCACCACATTTTGAATAAATTATGAACAAATTCAGTTTTTGTAAAATATATTCTTGATTGCAATCTTCTAAAATGTACGATATTTGCTCAACAATGCCTGCTCTAAACTTGATAACCAATGATAGGTAAACACAGCATGCATCCTTACTGTAACGCGAAACATAATAGTAGTTTCAGCATTTCCGTTCTACCCTACATTAGCTCTATAGCGAGAAGCTCTATCAAAAGGCCTGCTTATCTCCTGCCATGATTTCCACTGCTCCGGCTAAGGAAGGTCTTTCGACAGTTCAGCTCAATACTGAAGTAACGTCACCTCGACTCTATGACTCGGGTGATAAGGGTGAAAGTCGTATGTACTCTTCATACTTTAGTATGGTTATGAATAGTGATGCAGATAATATGACGACACATTTTTATTTTTCCTATCTCTTATTTTTTTTTTGTTGTAAAATGTGTCTATAAAAAAGTATCAACGCATTTTTGACCTTCTTGAAACGTAAATTTATTTTTTTTATGCGACGTCAAAAAAGAGTCTTTCTCAATATTTTTATAGTATTATATCCTTTTTTTATTTTTCTTCACCGGAATCTTTGTCGTTTATGGACCGGTCTAGATGTTTTTTTTTTGTTGGAATGAAAATGTTTCCCAGGTGGTCTAATGATCAGGAAATCAGGGTTGAAATCGAGGAGAAAATTTTAACAAGGCAGTAAATATCTTAATTTTATTTAAAACTTGACATCGAAGCATACATCAAAAGTTTCTAGGGATCAAGTACATTTTAGAAGATTGCAATCAAGAATTATTTCATAATTTATTCAAAATGTGGTGATAAGTCATTGATACAGGCATGGGGAATTAGGTAGGAGACCAATCCAGAAGATTAGATTCGGTTTAAATAAATTAGATTTTTTAAGGGCTAAAAATGTTCTTGATCCCTAGACACTTTTGATGTGTGTATCTTAATTTTATTTAAGACTTGACATCGAAGCACGTACTAACCGCTGTATTGGTAAAGAGTTAACATATTGACTAAGTAGTTGAGGTACATCAACTTAGACTGGTTTGTCTGTATGTAGCGTACTTTTTACCAGATTTTGAGACCTTTATCAGCAGTGCACTAGCCCTGTTCTTTATTCATATCACGGTAAGAATATAATTACATCGTCATCATCAGCTACAATACTTAGAACTTAGTCTGTGATCCAGTTGGTCGGACACTTGACTTGTAACTTGAGGTCGCGGGGTCGAGTCCGGCTTCTGGACGTGTACCAATGCGACTCTTTTTCAGAGCCTATGTACGCAATGCAACGCTTGTATGGTGAAGGACAACATCGTGATGAAACCCGCATACCACGAGGTGTGTGAACCCTATAAAGGCGATGCGCTCACGCCCTGTCACTTTGGGTTAAATTTATACTCTTGGTGGTGAACCGTGGGGATTCGCTTTAGCAAGTGTCTCTGCCTAGGCCGCTTTGGGATTAAAAGGCGAAGTGCATTTAATTTTATTCTTTTTTTTGTTGCTTTTTCACTCGACGTTTCGACGCAGTTGCATGCGTCGTGGTCACGTCGAGTAAAATAACAAAGGTAAGCTCGAGCTTGTCTTTGATTATATTCGGCCTATGTACTGGGTGAAAAATATTAAGTTACGTTCTTACTTATTCTATTCGCCGTCACCACACGGCAATCAATCCCCACGGTTCACCAACCGTATTCAAGCATCTACGCCGCTTTAGGGTTAAAAGGCGTGAAGTGTATTTATTTTTATGTTAATTAAATCGCCTGCAAACGATATTATAATTTAATATAATATAATAATAATATCTTTATTTCGGACCAAGAAAAATACATCCATAGATTGTTAGTACCTATTGATAAACTTAAAAAAACTATATTAATTTAACCTAAAAAAGATGCCTAATTCGCTTAGGTCAGATCAAGTTCTTTATAGAAACAATTTAATTACTATAGTGAAATGATTCCATTACAGTGAAAATTGAATGATTTTAATACGCAATATAACATGCAATTGCCACTCACTCCCTCATTTATAATTGAATAGTCCAAAATTCCAAATCGCTGATACCAAAGACTTCCATTAGATTCGTTCGTTTACTGAAACAACGCGATATTTCAAAATATGACACCGTTTAAATAACAATCTTATTACTATTACTAAGGGTTCTTTTCACAATGCTGTAAATTAGCGATATGTACGATTACGTTTCTAGAGGTACAATTCCACTTACCGATACTGAATACAATCTTTCTAGGCCGACTGACAAAATCCAAAAACTGACCAATGACGACGTTTCCTGCAATCATCATGGTCATGGTGTAGGTGTATGGTGTAGGACGCCCTCAGGCAAGGTGGACTGATGATATACGCAAGATGCCTGGCAGAAGCTGGATGCGAGAAGCCGAAAACAGATCACAGCGGCGTGCAATTGGAGAGGCCTATGTCCAGCAGTGGACAAGTATGGGCTGATGATGATGATGATCATGGTCATGTCAACTAACTGGCGTCCACTGCTGTTTTTTTCCGTACCGCATCAAGAAAAAGAAAAATGGAAACACAGTAATTTTGTATTTAGTACGAGAAAATGAAACCCTTTTTATTAAATTAAGGTTATTCTGTGTTAAAATTAGCTGCAAGTTTTCCTAATAAATAAATAACTAAATAAAAAACGTATGAACGCTTCGCCTCGCCTACACTCACGACCGACATAGGATAAAAAAGTATGTCAATAGCTTCATGCCATACTGAAAAACATATTTCTGTATATTAGCGCGGTCGTGTTACACGAATTTCAATGTTAACACGGAGTAAATAAAGCACAATTTCCCACACCGAGTCAATAAAAGTGTGAATGCTATTGCTTTGAAACTAGGATGGGGCGGAATGTCGCTTATCGATAGTCATTTGTTCTGGAATCTTATTACAGTACAAGGGAGTAACTTGACTCCATCGGTTCCTACCAAACAAAATATAGGTTTTCC
>SJJU01006955.1:0-12903 GCA_012932125.1 Conopomorpha cramerella
ATACAATGACCGCCGCTTTGATTGGTTTTTGGCGGTTCATTGTGCACTGGATGATGTTTGTGCCAGGGTATCTCTTCATCTCACCGGTGTTCTCTGTGTAGGGTTCTTGGACCAGTGCGATGGTTGTGCCTTGTTGTTGTGCGACTGTGATCAGTTCGTTTGTCGCCAGTTTCGACCTCTGGAGGTTTGCTTGGATCATTTTTAAAACCCCTCTGTTATCTGGATGTATGGGATCTCGGGCCTCGTTATCCACGTTCGCGCCTTTAGCAGTACGCGATGCGTTGTCGCGCTATACGGTCCCACTTCTGTCTCTCTGGACATTCCTCGCTGAATGCCACGTGGACGTCGTCGTCTCTCTTTGCGTTTCTGCAATTTATGCACTTGGGCGGTTCCCCTTTGTTCTTTCTGGGGCATTCTCTACCTTGATGCACCCCGCTGCAGTAACAACATATGTTATTTTTCTCGCTGCAGAGCGTCTTCGTGTGCCCGTACCCAAGGCATTTGGTGCATTGCGTGAGCGGCGATTGGTCCACGATGTCGCTCCTTCTGATGCCAATGTGGACTCTTCCGGCATCGGTGAGACGTTTCCACATCTCGGGGGAGAGCTCCATCACCGGGTGGCACTCGCGTGGGTTTCTAGCGCGCTTTCTGTAACGCACCTTCGCGTGCATTTTCTCTGCGCTTGCATCTCCGATAATATTTTTATTTTGTACCTTGAGGAGGTCTTCTATCTCTTCGTTTGTATAGGAATTTAGAACTCCTCTTATGCAAACCAATGGCTTTCCACTCTGTGGCTCCGAAGCCGACAGCCCTTTGTTCTTGGCAAGGGTGTCTTTAACCAATTTTAGGTCCTCTTTGCTCGCGCAGCTGAGGACCACCTTCTGATTTTTGGCCTTTCTGGCTCGATCTACCTTTGCTCCCGTCTTCCGTAGATCGAGCGCTACCCTCCCCCTGTCCAGTACTTTTTCCCCCGTAAGTTTCGGGTCGTCGGAAGAAATTATAAGGGTGTGGTTCTTCGGAGGCGTTTTTGACGCCATTTGTGCATAAGTTTGTGGTCGTACGTGCGCCGATTGGACAGGTGGTTTGTCCCTGGTGCTCTTTAACTCCCCTATGCCTTTCTGCAGCGTCTGGAGCGACTGCTTCACTTCTGCTACAGCCATCTCTGCTCCCTTGGTTGGCGCTGCTGTCTTCACAGCTTGTCGCAGTTCGGTCATTTCCTTTCCTAGTCCTTCCAGTCTTTGGGTTATCTTGGACTGGTCGCATTTCGGTGGGCAGGGGGTGTTCGGCCTCTTTACAAGAATCGTAATGCTCTCCTGCATGTTTTGAATGCGATTCTCGATTCGGCGCAGATCGTCTGAGTAGTCTTTCTGTCTGACACCCAACTGTGTTTCTGTCTGCGGTGCGGATGGGGGGGACACCGGTGTTTTTGTGTCCCTTACCGTGCTCGTCTGGCGCTTGCATGCTGCGGCTAGTTCGCTGCTGTGGGCCCTCTCTACCCTTACCAACTCTTGAGCGTGTGCTCTCTCCAGGTTGGTCATGATGCGGGAATGGGTGTTGGAGAGTGACAGCACTATATCGTACAATCGTTGTAGACTGTCGTGCGCCGTCACCTTGCACTCCCTCTTCATGTTGCCGGCTTTTTCGAGGGCTTCCTTTCCTGCCTGCAGCGCGTCCTTCGCGAGCTTGGTTGCCGCTTCAATGTCGTCCTTAGGTGAGTCGTATTGGCAACTCAACCTACTGCTGGCCGATACCACCGAGTTGAACGAGTCGTCCGACATCGTTCCTTCTTCGTCTCTCGCCGGCAGTGGGGATGGGATTCTTGATGTCGATGGTGAGGCCATTACTGTTCGCTGTGTTCTTGGGCGTAATGGTCCCGATCCCTTTTTGTTGGCTGTGGTGGTGGTGGTGGCGGTGGTGGCGGTGGTGGCGGTGGTGGTGATGGTTGTGGTAGTCTTCGGTTGGCTGGACGACATTTTCTATTTTGTTGGATATATTTTTTTTTTTATATAGTATATATATGTATAGTATTTTTATAGATAAATACGTCAGTGCGATGTTCTGCACGATGTGTGTAAAACCCAACGGATGTTATTGTTGGGGAGTGGGTTGAGTACGCCTGCGTCGATGGTGAAAGCGCGTCGGCGGGCTGTATCACGGTGTCCTCCTGATAGGTTTCTTCAACCCCTTCAAAATGAGTCCAAACTCGGGTATGGCCGATGAACTGGTTCCCGAGATATAGAGTTTCTTCTGTAGGGGTGGGTATCCCGTTTTTTTAGGGGAGGAAACTGGTGCAGCCCTTTTCGCAGCTATCCGTGTCCTGCTTCGATGTTGTTTCGACGGTTTGGTTCTTCCGGGTTGAATTTTTGGAAAAGGGGACCAGGGGGAGGGGGTGCACTGGGGGTGCAGTCGGTCTCGCCTTTTTCTACCCTTTTTTTCGGAGCTATCACTCGATGGTGTTCAACGAAATTTTTTTTTTGTTCCCGGGGGTTGGTGTTCCTGGGGGTTGGGGGTGGTTTTTGTTACCCCGTAATCTTCGTCTCGGCGAGCTCTTTCGTTTGATACCAAACACGGTGCGGTTGGCGTCGCTGGTTTGTGTATTACAGGAGGGGGATGTTTTCCCTGGAGTGGGGGTTGTTCTCTTCGGGGGCTAGGTCGGGGCTGATCTCCTGATCCCAAAAATACCTCACACGACCAGGTTTGATCTGTGGTGGTTAGGTTAGGTTAGGTTAGGTTAGGTTAGGTTAGGTTAGGTTAGGTTAGGTTAGGTTAGGTTAGGTTAGGTTAGGTTAGGTTAGGTTAGGTTAGGTTGGTTAGGTTAGGTTAGGTTAGGTTAGGTTAGGTTAGGTTAGGTTAGGTTAGGTTATAGGTTAGGTTAGGTTAGGTTAGGTTAGGTTAGGTTAGGTTAGGTTAGGTTAGGTTAGGTTTTTTTTTTTTTATTTTTTTTTATTTAATACTACTACAACCACAGACATTCGTCCGTGCTATTTTTTGCTCTTTATTTAACATTTTCTCATGGAGCACTCAGCTCACTCAATGGCTTTACACATTATTTACCTATTGTATATATATATTATTTAATACTATTTCTAGATTTTATGATAAAATAAATACGATAAAATTTTATTACATACTATACATATTATTACATGCTATACGTATAAATACACAATATTACTTTTTTATTCAATTACATATATTGTGTTATCTATTGGAGCATTCTTCTCATGACAGCGAAGTCACGGGTTCTCATCGCGGCTTTCAGGTTGGCGCTCTTGATGTTATCTTCTGACGCAGAGATCGCTCGTTTCATCAGTCGACATATTGCGTCGTCTTCTGCGTCAGTGTAGTAGTGGCACCGCTTGGTGTGTCTCGAAACCGCGACTACGGCGTGTGACACGCTGTCATGTATGCTCATTTTCTTTGGCTCCAGTTTAATCACAACCGTCGTTTCGGAGGTCAATCCTTGCGACTCGTGAATCGTGAGGACGCGCGACCCTTCTCCCCCGCCGAAACCTTGATCTACTAGGTTCCGCTTCTCGTCTTGAGTGTGTACAAGATATAGCGTTTCCGGGAGATCCTTCGGTATTTGCGCGTCCTTGAACCCAGATATACTCAGGGACCGTATCTGGGTTTTTGACGAGTATATATTGGGATAGACCTCGTTGAGCGCGTACGCAGCATCCATTGGGTTCCTGTGCGTGCAAGACAATTCTTGGGTGATATTTGCCAGTAGAGAGGGGCGGTTGTACCTTTGGTCGAATAGGTTTTCCCTGTCTATGTAAGGTAGCTGGTTGATATCGCCCACTAGAATGACTTCCTTAGCTTCTAGAAGTCGCGCCGCCATCACTATGGCTCCGAAGTGGTTCATTAGAGCTTCGTCCACTACTAAACGGGCGCACTCCTTTTCAGTTTCTTTAACCCCGTTTACTAGGACGGAGGCCATCGTTCGTACTTTGCGTTTGTCCGCTCCGTAACGATCTTGTAGCCTTTGTCTGAGCTCTTTCGCTGCTTCGATTGTAGACGTGATAATGATGTCGGTCTCGCTTTGGAAGTTGTTCATTATGTGCGTTGTCTTGCCGCAGCCCGGGACTCCGTTGACCCCCTGGATATTTGGTAAAGTCCAGTTTTCCCATTGTTCGCTTGGCGTGATGGTGTTTGCCATTTTGAGAATTTTGTCGTCCAGCATTATCTCTGTGCATTTCGCTGTGACGACAATCGGGTCTTCGTCTGGAGTCGCGAACCTGAGTTTCCCGGGTGAATCTGTTTCCTCCTCTATCGACTCCACAAATCCACTTGTTTCGTTGTATGCAGCCATATATTTCCCTTTCATTTCTCCTTCTATTACTTGGGAAGTGTGGTTGTCGTATATGGCCGCGTCTGCCTCTTCTAGCCTAACCTTCAGCAACTTCTCGTTACCGTCCTTGAAGGCCCGCATGATGTTCTTGCACGTGGCCAGATTTACCTCTTTTGTGGCTTCTATCAGCGCTTTGTATTCGAGGAAGGCGTTTAACGCGTGGTCTTTGCGGTCGTTTATCTTTATGCGATTCGGTGAGGAAACTTGTCCCAATTGCGCTTTGGTGGGAGTTGTTTTTGGCGCGGCTGGTTCCTCAGGTTCTGGTCTCAGGAATTTATGGGCTCTCTGCCATTCCCTCTTTTTCTGTTTTTTCCGACTCTCTGGGTTGTTTTGCTTTCCTGTCGATGTTTTGAACGGTTGGGGTTTTCTTATTTTTCTAAATTCTCCGGATGGATTATTACCGTTTCTCGGAAGAATGTGGAAGTTGTAAACGGGAGTCTTGAGAGACATTTTTTTTCGACTTCGGCTTGGCCGAAATCCGTCGTTTCTTGGACTTCGCCTCCTTCTTGCCATTGCTTTGGTGATAGTGTTTCGCGGGGGTCGGTTTTCGAGTCGGATGTCGGTCTCCTCTGGGCTCTTCCGTTCTTCTTCCGTCTGACGTATGTCGGGAATATCGTCCTTCTTCTGGACGGTGGTGGACGGTCCTTAAGAGGGTACGTTCTTTTGTGGTCATTGCGTAGCAGCGAGCTCAAGGCATTTGAGAAGGCGTTGATTTTCTCTCTTTCTTTTTCCTTCTCTTTGAAGTTGATGCCTGGTTGTTTGGTCGCTGCTTTTTCCCGTGCCATCTTTTCTTGCAGTTTTTCTGCTCCACTGGGACCTGCTGTGCTTGTTTCGGGATTTTAAGGATCCTTCTTGCTGCTTGGTTTTTTCAGGAAGCTAAGATTTTCGAATCTGTCCTCGTACACAATGAGTTCGTGTGTCTCCGAGGCGATTATACATCCGTACCTGTCAGCAATTGTTCCCCTCTCGTTCCCTATCGCCATGGCGTCTATGCTTATTTTCGACGGTGGTCCGCCTAATGTCTGGAGCAACGAGCATGCTTGAGAGAATGGTGTTTCTGAGCCCCATTCTAGTAGTGGTATTGTTTTATTCTTGACTAGCACTAGTCTACAGGGGTAGTCTCCCAGTTGTTCTTTAGGTAGCGCTTCGTCTTTGCTACTCTTCATGCTGTTTTTATTGGTGTCTCCTTTCATTAGGGCGGCTAGTCCTGGCGATATGCACACTCGATCCTTTGGGCCTTTGCGGCAGAATCCTAGTCCAAGCCTCTCGGAATCGCTGCTCATGAACAGGGCTACTGCACGCAGTCCTATTGTCGGTGTTCCGCGCTCCGCTGCACTGAGCAGCCTCTGAAGGCCGGGGCTTGGTGTTGGCTGGGATGATGAACCACTTGTCGCGGTGTTTACAGCACTGTCTGGTGTTGTCATGTTTGTAGATGGGGGTGGTGGTTGTGGCGGTGGTGTTGTCGGTGAAGAGGTGTTGATGACAGTTTGTGTTGATGTCACATCTGTTTGTGTTGTTGGGTTTGCCACTGTTGTCGCAGTTCCTGTTGTTGTTGTTGTTGTCGTCGTCACGGAGGGTGTCTTGTTTCTCTTGGCAGCTGTTGTTGCCACTCTCTCCGCAAATTCCAGGAAACGTTCTCTGGCAGTTTGGTTTTGCATGATAGCTGGAAGCGACGGAAGTTGGAGTTGTATCTGTATTTTTGTCTCCAGTTCCATTCTTTCCAGACCAAACCTGGGGCAGTCAAACAGTAAGTGCCATACGGTCTCATCTTTCGCTGGGTCGCAGACACACGACGGGTCGTCCTTTATGTGGAAGCGATGAAGGTAAGCTGCGAAGCCTCCGTGCCCGGTGAGTATTTGGACGTGCGCCGGGTTGAGTGGCGTGTCCCTTAGGGCTTTCCTGGCCTGAGTGACGTTCGGGAAGAATGCTTTGGTCACTGCGCCTGTTTGGGATGCTTCGTATCGTCGCTGCCATTTTTGGACTGTCTCCTCTCGCATTTGGCGTTTTACGTACGAGATTGGGACCTTATCGTAGTCTGGTGCCGTCTTTTTAGTGAGTGCTGCCTTCTTGGCTAACTCGTCGGCTCTCTCGTTGCCGGGCGTGCCTACGTGTGCTCGGAGCCAGAAGATTCGCACCCTCCTATTTTCCTCTTTTATTTGCCTTACATGATCTTTTATGATTAGGGCTATGGGATGCGTTACCGATGGTTGCTTCAAGAGATCTAATGATGATCTAGAGTCACTGAATATATTGACTGTAGCATCCCTCGATTCTCGGGCCATCTTTACTGCCCTATGTAAGGCGTATAATTCCGACTGGAAGACCGTGTTGCGTGGCTCTAAGCGGAAGGTTGAGTATTTGGTTTCTCTGCCCTCTTTCCACCATGTGAGTGCGGCTCCCGTTTTCCCTTCGATCTTGCTACCGTCCGTGTATATTTGGGGACCGGAGATTTTCAACTCTTGAAGGGTTTGGGGTTCCATGTTCTCGACGCGTTCATAATGTGTTTCGATGAACTTTGCTGGGTGAGGTTTTTGCAGGTTTCCTACTCTCCTTTCCACTTCTCTTCCTGGTGGTAGGTACTCTTTCGAATGTCCTTTTTTGACCATGTATAGCTTGGCTGCTTCAACGACTCTGAGGTCCAAGGGTAATTGGCCGGATATAATCAGAGCTGACGTCAGTGATGCTGTGCGGTATGCTTTACTGATTTTCTGCGTGAACCCTCTCTGCAGCGAATCTAGTTGATTTCTTGTCATCAATTTCTCTGCTGCAGGGGCCCATACGCTTGCTGCGTAAAGCACTATCGGTTCTATCACTGACACGTATATGGTCTTAATTATATCTCCGTTCAGACCCCATGTTACTTTGGCCGCTCGCGCTAGCTGTTTGTAGATGTCAGCTGCTTTCCTACATGTAGCGGCGATGTGGGCGTTGAAGTTGAGCTTGTGGTCTATTATTACTCCCAGCAGCTTTATTTCCTCCACTAGGGGTAGTGGTACTCCTGACATGGTGATTTGTGGGGTGTCGTACTTCAGCTTCTTGGTCCCAACCATCGCACTTGTTTTGTGAGGTGCGAAGTTTAGCTTGTTATGATTTCCCCAGTCTCGTACCGCTTTCAGGGTGGTATTTGCTGCTTGCTGCAGGGAGTTGACATTCTGGTCTGAGAACACCAGTGCTACGTCGTCGGCGAAGGCTTGGCAATATATACCGAGTTTTCCCATTTCTACAAGAAGTGCGTCTAGGATGATGTTCCAGAAAGTCGGTCCGCCAATAGATCCTTGGACGCATCCCTTCGTGGTTCCTTTTTCGCTTTTTGCCCTTGCATAGTTAACCTGTACTGTCCGATCTTCTAGATATGACGAGACCAGAGTGTACAGGGTTCTCGGGCAGGATTTCTCTTGTAGTTGCCTCTTTAGTGCTGGCCACCATGCGTTGTCGAACGCGCCTTCAATGTACAGTGACACCAGGAGAACCACTTTCTTCTTCTTCACTTCGGTTCTCATGTGTTCCACCAGATCGTATAGGGCGTCCTCAGTTCCTCGCTTTGGCATGAACCCGTACTGGCTTTTATGCAATGATGGTAGTATGTGCCATTGTATCCTCCGTACCATTAGTTTCTCTACTCTCTTGCCCATCACCGCTAGGAGTCCGATTGGTCGATAGGACTTGGGATGGGTGTAGTCAACTTTTCCTGGTTTTCGAAGGATGCCCACGTGAGCGACTTTCCATTGCTTGGGAAAGTATGACAGCGAGAGACACTTGTTCGTCATCGCTAGGAATAAGTTTCTGTCGCAGTTTATTGCCGCTGTGCATATATCTGATGTTAAGCCATCTGGGCCCGGGGCTTTTTTGGGATTCAGGCCGGTTAATACGTCTTCCAATTCAAGGCTTTCAAACGGAGGATCGTTTTCTGGAAGAAACTCGATGTCTCGTTCCATGACAGTTTTCCTGGTCTCTTTGTGGTACTCATTTTCGGTTTCCTCCGAGTCGTCCGGATAGAAGGTTTTCGCCAAGAGTTCGGCTGACCTCTCTGGACTCAACGTCGCTCCTGATGGTTCTCTTAGGAGCTGGCCTTCGTGACGTCTTGTCGTTTTCCTTATGACTCGGTAGATACTGTCCCACATGGACTCCTTGTCTTGTTTCGTGCAGAATTCCTTCCAGTTTTTAGTTGCTGCGTCCTCCGCTGCCTTTTGGTATTCGGCCTTCGCCTCGACATATTCGGCCACAACCATCTCTCTTCTGGCAGGGGCTGCGTTTCTTATTCTTCGCTTTCTGCGAAGAACTTCCTTTTTCTGGTCATCAAGGGAGGCTGTCCACCAAGGTGGTCGTGCTGAGCCTCTCTTTGGATCCGCTTTGGGTATTGTCTTTTCGCATGCCGCTAGAATGGCCTGTGTGTAGTTTTCTACCATTGTTTCCAATTGTTGTGGAGTGTGGACTTCTTGGACTGTGTCGGCGGTGATAAGGCCCTCGTTTAGCTCTTTTGCTAGGCTAGTCTGGAAGTCGGACCATTTGACGTTTTTAGTATTGTATTTCCTTGTCGTAACTGGCTTCAGTGGTTCGAAAGCCTTCTCCAGACGAAGTTTAAATACAATAGCGTTATGATCCGACGACGTGAGATTCCTATCTACTCTCCAGTCTTCTATTCTGTCGAGTAGGGATGTTGTGCAAGTGGTGACATCCACGATACGTTGGTTAGGTTAGGTTAGGTTAGGTTAGGTTAGGTTAGGTTAGGTTAGGTTAGGTTAGGTTAGGTTAGGTTAGGTTTTTTTTTTTTTTTATTTAATACTACTACAACCACAGACATTCGTCCGTGCTATTTTTTGCTCTTTATTTAATATTTTCTCATGGAGCACTCAGCTCACTCAATGGCTTTACACACTTACGTTATTGTATATATATTATTTAATACTATTTCTAGATTTTATGATAAATACGATAAAATTTTATTACATACTATACATATTATTACATGCCATACATATAAATACACAATATTACTTTTTTTATTTAATTACATATATTTTGTTATCTATTGGAGCATTCTTCTCATGACAGCGAAGTCACGGGTTCTCATCGCGGCTTTCAGGTTGGCGCTCTTGATGTTATCTTCTGACGCAGAGATCGCTCGGTTCATCAGTCGACATATTGCGTCGTCTTCTGCGTCAGTGTAGTAGTGGCACCGCTTGGTGTGTCTCGAAACCGCGACTACGGCGTGTGACACGCTGTCATGGATGCTCATTTTCTTTTGCTCCAGTTTAATCACAACCGTCGTTTCGGAGGTCAATCCTTGCGACTCGTGAATCGGGAGGACGCGCGACCCTTCTCCCCCGCCGAAACCTTGATCTACTAGGTTCCGCTTCTCGTCTTGAGTGTGTACAAGATATAGCGTTTCCGGGAGAGCCTTCGGTATTTGCGCGTCCTTGAACCCAGATATACTCAGGGACCGTATCTGGGTTTTTGACGAGTATATATCGGGATAGACCTCGTTGAGCGCGTACGAAGCATCCATTGGGTTCCTGTGCGTGCAAGACAATTCTTGGGTGATATTCGCCAGTAGAGAGGGGCGGTTGTACCCTTGGTCGAATAGGTTTTCCCTGTCTATGTAAGGTAGCTGGTTGATATCGCCCACTAGAATGCCTTCCTTAGCTTCTAGAAGTCGGGCCGCCATCACTATGGCTCCGAAGTGGTTCATTAGAGCTTCGTCCACTACTAAACGGGCGCACTCCTTTTCAGTTTCTTTAAACCCATTTACTAGGACGGAGGCCATCGTTCGTACTTTGCGTTTGTCCGCTCCGTAACGATCTTGTAGCCTTTGTCTAAGCTCTTTCGCTGCTTCGATTGTAGATGTGATAATGATGTCGGTCTCGCTTTGGAAGTTGTTCATTATGTGCGTTGTCTTGCCACAGCCCGGGACTCCGTTGACCCACTGGATATTTGGTAAAGTCCAGTTTTCCCATTGTTCGCTTGGCGTGATGGTGTTTGCCATTTTGAGAATTTTATCGTCCAGCATTATCTCTGTGCATTTCGCTGTGACGACAATCGGGTCTTCGTCTGGCGTCGCGAACCTGAGTTTCCCGGGTGAATCTGTTTCCTCCTCTATCGACTCCACAAATCCACTTGTTGCGTTGTATGCAGCCATATATTTCCCTTTCATTTCTCCTTCTATTACTTGGGAAGTGTGGTTGTCGTATATGGCCGCGTCTGCCTCTTCTAGCCTAACCTTCAGCAGATTCTCGTTACCGTCCTTGAAGGCCCGCATGATGTTCTTGCACGTGGCCAGATTTACCTCTTTTGTGGCTTCTATCAGCGCTTTGTATTCGAGGAAGGCGTTTAACGCGTGGTCTTTGCGGTCGTTTATCTTTATGCGATTCGGTGAGGAAACTTGTCCCAATTGCGCTTTGGTGGGAGTTGTTTTTGGCGCGGCTGGTTCCTCAGGTTCTGGTCTCAGGAATTTATGGGCTCCCGACTCTTGGGTGTTTGCTCCTGATGTTGACGGTTGGGGTTTCTTTTTTTCTAAATTCCCGGATGGATTATTACGTTTCGGAAGAGGGAAGTTGAACGGGATCTTGAGAGACATTTTTGACTTCGGCTTGGCCGACGTCGTTTTTGACTTCGCCTCTTCTGCCGACTTTGGTGTAGATGTTTCGGTCGGCTTCGAGTCTGATGTCGGTCTCTCTGGGCTCTTCCGTCTGACGTATGTCGGGAATATCGTCCTTCTTCTGGACGGTGGTGGACGGTCCTTAAGAGGGTACGTTCTTTTGTGGTCATTGCTTAGCAGCGAACTCAAGGCATTTGAGAAGGCGTTGATTTTCTCTCTTTCTTTTTCCTTCTCTTTGAAGTTGATGCCTGGTTGTTTGGTCGCTGCTTTTTCCCGTGCCATCTTTTCTTGCAGTTTTTCTGCTCCACTGGGACCTGCTGTGCTTGTTTCGGGATTTGAAGGATCCTTCTTGCTGCTTGGTTTTTTCAGGAAGCTAAGATTTTCGAATCTGTCCTCGTACACAATGAGTTCGTGTGTCTCCGAGGCGATTATACATCCGTACCTGTCAGCAATTGTTCCCCTCTCGTACCCTATCGCCATGGCGTCTATGCTTATTTTCGACGGTGGTCCGCCTAATGTCTGGAGCAACGAGCATGCTTGAGAGAATGGTGTTTCTGAGCCCCATTCTAGTAGTGCTATTGTTTTATTCTTGACTAGCACTAGTCTACAGGGGTAGTCTCCCAGTTGTTCTTTAGGTAGCGCTTCGTATTTGCTACTCTTCATGCTGTTTTTATTGGTGTCTCCTTTCATTAGGGCGGCTAGTCCTGGCGATATGCACACTCGATCCTTTGGTCCTTTGCGGCAGAATCCTAGTCCAAGCCTCTCGGAATCGCTGCTCATGAACAGGGCTACTGCACGCAGTCCTATTGTCGGTGTTCCACGCTCCGCTGCACTGAGCAGCCTCTGAAGGCCGGGGCTTGGCGTTGGCTGGGATGATGAACCACTTGTCGCGGTGTTTACAGCACTGTCTGGTGTTGTCATGTTTGTAGGTGGTGGTGGTTGTGGCGGTGGTGTTGTCGGTGAAGAGGTGTTGATGACCGTTTGTGTTGATGTCACATCTGTTTGTGTTGTTGGGTTTGCCACTGTTGTCGCAGTTCCCCCTCTTTCTTGTTATGATTTGGCATATTAGTGCAAGTCGCCACGAAGACGGATACTATTTGGTCAATTTTAGCCTGCGGGCTCAAATTTTGTGCGGCTAAGTAGACCCTGGAATCATGGGATTAGGCCCTCGCCAGGCTGGGGACGGTTTCGGAACCGCAAATTGGCTGATTATGATGATTATAAACAAGTATATTTATTATTCAGAAACTTATAAATTACTTAATTACAGTTTACACATATCCGCTAATGCTTCGTTAACAACTTTATAGTGTAGACATGTCAAAATAATTCTAAAACAAAATAAATCACTAAAAAGTCTAAATAAAATAACAATCATGTCAAATAAAAAATGTGTCGCAAGTCATCGCCATCGCTGGGCAGAGTGCCTAACACACTCGCCGCATTACCCCGCTGTATAGCCAAACTTATACGCTGGCCAAGATACCAGTGGCGTGCACACCATATAGGCAAAAAGACACTGCCTACCTTAGTATATTGGTTACCCGACCTAGTAATGTGTTATTGCTAGATCCTTTTTTGTCACTCACGACATAGGCTAACAAAGGTCCTGTGTTTTGTGGGTGAGTAGATATGTAGGTACTATATAAATTTCGTAAAGACAATTGACCTATACATAGGTGTCAACCTTTGGGGATTACTGCCTACCTTGTCGTAAAAGCCAGTGCACGCCAGTGCAAGATACTAACTAAGTTATGTATAACATACGTTTGAGTGTCTGCTCAATGGCCCTCAGCTTTCCGGCCATCGCTGCCAACTCCTTCTTGAAGGCGACTCTCTCCTTCTCCACTTGTTCGGACACCGCACGGTTGAATTTTGCCAACAGCTGTAATTAAACATTCGCTTTAGTGTCATCATTTCTTACTCTGCGTTTTATGAGTCTAGTCAGCTGGGG